>PITA01015090.1:0-51347 GCA_004023965.1 Spilogale gracilis | reverse complement strand
TTTTAATAACCCAAAGTCTGGTAACAACATCCTTATGTAAAACTACCTTCCATGATAAAATGTGCTCTTCAAAAGATTGCACAATACTTCACCGATCTAGCCACTGCTCAAGCAAGATAACTTCTAAGCCCTTAATTCTGTGGAATTATTCTTGTTTACATATATACTTGGGCAAGAATGGGGTTGACTATGACTGTCCTGTTTTTCTCTCTCTCTCCTTCTCTCCTTCCCTCTCTCTCCCTAATAAATAAATAAAATAAAAATCTTTTAAAAAATAAAATATAGTGATTTCCCTTTGTTATTTATATTACTTTGATGGCATGTGATATAAAAGTAATGACCAAGTGACTGAGAAAAATTAACTTACTAAAAGTGGTTATTTAAAAGGTTCTTTTAAAGGTTCTTGTGCCCAGCATTTATTCTTAATAGGTAGGTTTCTAATGTCTTCTTGGTGGCTTAAAATTATCTGATTTGATTAAAATTGTACTTAATAAGATCATTTTTTTTTATTGTTACTAAATTTTTTTTTCCAGTGTTCCAAGAGTCATTCCCCATTCCCCACACCCAGTGCTCCACGCTTTAGGTGTCCCCAGTACCCACCACCAGGCTCTCCCATCCCTCCACCCCCCTCCCTCCAAGTCCCTCAGTTTGTTTCTGTGTCCAAAGTCTTTGTTGTTTCATCTCCCTCCCTGGATTACCCTAGTTCCCATTTACTTTCCTTCACCCTCCAGTTTACCCCTCATGTACCGCAAGTAAGTGAAACCATGCAATACTTGACTTTCTCTTCTTGGCTTATTTCACTCAGCATAATCTCTTCCAGTCCAGTCCATGTTGCTACAAAAGTTGGATATTCGTCCTTTCTGATAAGATCATTATTTTTTCAGTAAGTACTTTCTTCTAGGTATCCCGTGTGATGGTTAATTTTCGGTATCAACTTAACTGGGCCAAGGGATACCCAGGTATTTAGACAAACGTTATTTTAGATGTTTCCTTAAAGTGTTTTTGAATGTGATCAACATTGAAATCACTTGTTCCCCATAAAGCAGAAGAGCACATTGCCCAATATATTCTGCCCTCAGCTGAAAAATAGGTGCAAACAAAAGGCTGACCTTCCACAAAGTAAGAGAGAATTCTCCTGCCTCATGACCTTGGAACAGCCACATCTTGGCTCTCCCTGGCTCTAGAATAGCTTCCCTCTTTAGATTCACGCTGGGACATCAGCTCTCCAAATCCAGGGCTGTCAACTTCCTTCATCACATGAGCCGATTTAGGATGCAAAAATCTATTAGCTGGAATCAGCCAAATAAGCCAAGTAATGGTCATCCAAAACCAACTTTATATTATCATTCTTCTTTAAGGCATTGATTTTCAGCCTTTGCTCATTAAAATCATTTGAGGCACTTTTTTTAAAGTGTGGGCCATTGTATAAATTTTGATTTGACTGGTCTGGGAAGAACAGAGACAGAAGTCCTCCGGGGATTCTAACGCACAAGCACAACCAAAGATAAAAGCTGCGGGGGTCTTGGTTAGCCTGCCCACCACGTAACAAAGTGCCCACCATTCTCATTGTCGGACATTCTGGCAGTCAAACAGATGACCTTTGAGCGGCCATAATCTAGTGTTTGGAAACCCAAAGGTGCAGAGAGAACGCTGGGCTATGAAAGCTGAAGGGGTTCAAGGTGGGACACAAGAGGTGATGGGAACCTTAGCATTTGATGACCGTCGGGTGAACGCTTGACACCAGAAGAAGTTGAAGACTGAACTTGGGAAGCTCCAACAATGTGTCCATCACCCTTGTTTTTTGGTCAAGCCTAATTAGGATGCTACCTCAGAATGAACTGCATACACTGAAAATGACTTTGGTCACCACAACGAGTCATAGCTTGGGTAGGGAGGTTACTATGAGCCAGAATCTGTAGTACAAGGCACCTGCTCTTACCTCGGTGTCTTCCATGAGAAATGACATTAGGGAATGGTTCTCCCTCCCTGGCCACCAGAGAGGCAGATGCTTGGTTGCTCTGGCCTGCATTGTTCTCCTCTGTGAACCTGATGCTGAATCAGATGATGGCTGGGTCCTTTCAAATGATAATTTTCTATGAGTCACTTCCTTACTGTATGTATCCAGAAACACAGCATTTAAGGCCTACCTCTGACAGCAGTTTGAGGTTAAAGGCTGCAAAATGAGCCTGAACCTCTTTTGGCTGAGAGTCTATAACCACCAACACTCCAGAGAGGAAGAGCAGGATTTGGTATGCAAAGTTCTTCCTCATAATGGGAGGACTTGTCAGCACCATTGGTAATGACAGATTCAGAAACAGGAAGCATACTTTTTCAGTGTGTATTTTCTGCCAGTCCCCGTGCTGGTGGTATTAGAATAGGACATTAAAAATTTGGTAGTAGGGGGGGCGCCTGGGTGGCTCAGTCTTTAAGCCTCTGCCTTTAGCTCAGGTCATGAACCTGGAATCCCAGGACTGAGCCCCACATCAGGCTCCCTGCTCTGCAGGAAGCCTGCTTCTCCCTCTCTCACTCACCCTGCTTGTGTTTCTTCTCTTGCTGTGTTTCCCTCTGTCAAATAAATGAATAATATCTTTAAAAAAAATTGGGGTAGTAGGAATAATTAAGGAGACAGCTTTTGCTGCTTTTAAGTGATTCAGAAAATAGGATTTCAAAAATCTATTAAAAAGCGGTTGATCCTTTAGAAGTCATGATTTCTAATTATGTTTAAATTTGTACTTGTCATGATTTTGGAATTTACATCTGAGTCAGGTACATGACGCTAAAGGTGGCAATGTGACATTTCTCCCATCACAAATGGAGAGCAGAAAATGCTACCCATGTGAAAATAAACACCTCTGACACCAAAAACTCCCCTTTCTCCCTTATGTAATGGAGTTTTATTGAGCTTTGGCAGAAAAAGAAATCTGCATTCAAGTTTGGGGAGTGAACAAGCTCATTTATAAAACCATTTCAGGGCGCCTGGGTGGCTCAGTTGGTTAAGGGACTGCCTTCGGCTCAAGTCATGATCCCGGAGACCCGGGATCGAGCCCCACATCGGGCTCCGTGCTCGGCGGGAAGCCCGCTTCTCCCTCTCTCACTCCCCCTGCTTGTGTTCCCTCTCTGGCTGTGTTTCCCTCTGTCAAATAAATAAAATCTTTTAAAAAATAAAATAAAATAAAACCATTTCAAAACCCACTGAAATGTTCTACCACGAATGGATGCCCAATCTTCAAAACCTCTGTCATTTCTTGCTCTTCTGCTTCTATTTTCATAATTACATATCACCCCATTTGCAATTCATGTGATTGTTAAAAGCAGCTTATGAATCTGACTTCTTATATGGGTTACAAGCATCTGTTTTCCTGCTCGGGTCATACACTGGTGGGACCCCTTTAAGATGAAGCTGAAACACTGGCAAATACTTAAGACGTTTCATTGAAAGAATTATGATCCAGTCTTTTTTTTTAAAGATGTCGACCAAGTATAGTTTCTGCTGCTTGGTCTAGCTCATTTTTGCAATTACATCTGGGTTGGGCTGAAAGCAGTGAACAGATCCTACCTATAAAGATATCTCTGGTAGTCATATCTCAAATGTGGTTTATTTAATTCTTGAATAATATCAAAATCCCCATATTTCGCTTAGTCTAAGGGATTTTTCCGCTTGTTTCAAATCTGAGCTTTTGCCACAGACCACTCTTTATCTTCTTTGTTGCGAATGTGCAATGAAGCGTTCTTAGATCACTGAGAAGCAGGCAAGATACACCCCACATTGTCAGAAGTTTAACCTTTGAGAATGCTGTGAAGGGCAATCTGGAGGGAAAATCTGGAGGAAAAAAAGAAGAGGGAACTCCTCATTCTTCTCAGGGTTTAAGTTGAGAAAGTGAGGGCTGGTGGGAAGTGGGGGTGCTCTTAAACTCCTCTGTCTGTGATCACCGCAGTAGGGATTACTGGCACCTGGTATTTTTTTCTGCACTTAATTCGACCTTGCCAGGGCTACAAGTTGCTTGATGACTTATCAGATGACATTAAAAATTAATTAATTAATTAATTAAAAGCTTATTTTAGCTTCAAGGACTTGGCTTGCTTTGAGGCTATTGCTCAGGAGCCTTTAAATGCAAATGAGGGAAACCCCAGGTTATAAAGCATCTGCTTCTGCAGACAGGTTTTCAATCCTGTTACCTTAGCAACATTTGCCCTTGTATTCCACCGGCCACCTTGACAGCCTGCATAATGTAACTGGCAGAAAACAAACGTGGGGGGAGGGAGGCACTTAGGGCATAGCGCTGGTTGGTGGCTTAAGGATCCTTCACATGATGTCCCTCTCCCCAAAATAGAAAGCTCATTTTCAGAAGCAAAAGAAGTTGGGGCGGGGGGAGAGAAATAAAAACATCGATTAAATTATATCTCAGAACTAGCTGGACCTGGGAAAACATAGGTTTTCCGAAAATATCCTCCCCACCAGCCGTGCGGCAGGTGTGTCACTGAAGCCTGGCCAGGCAGGCCATCTGCTGCAGTGTTTCCCTGGAAATTCCCAGCGATGCCCCTCCCGGCGCTCCTCCGCGCCTCCCCGGCTCCAGCCCAGCTCGCAGCGGAGGAGCTCGCCTGTGATGTCACCGCTGCTAGCGGGGAGGGAATCCCAGGCCCTTCGTCCCTTGGGTGGAGCCAATCATGGTCGACTCTGGCTCAGGATGCTGGGAACCTGGGGCTTTCTTTACCATAAAGAATTACAAAAGCAATATGCAAAACCATCACAGTCCACAAAGCACAGTTTCCTAACAGATTCTAAATTTGTGATAGAGTATATATATACATACTAGCCCACAATGCCCTTATGGGAACCAGTCCTCCTCCTCCTCCCAGAGTTTTAACCTGCCCACTATGAATGCATGAAAAAAAAATTATTTTTTTAACTACTTTCAAAAATAAAGGTAATGACTATTTCTTATCTATATATTGCTATTGTATTGTAGCTTCTGCAGAAAATTGAGATACAAATCTCAGATGAACTATAGGTACATGGAGACCTATGGCAATGTAATGGTTAGCTGCTATGCATTTTGTCATTCCTTGGGTAGTAGATGAAATAAGGCTTTACCCACCTTGATGCAAGTGGAGACATGGGACCTGCTCTCTTTCCTCCCTCTTGTAGAGAATTAATCTCTGGATAAGATTGAAAATTTGGACAAAGAGCTGCCTTTAGAAGATTGTATTACCTCTAAATGGGTTTAACTCGTATGTTCAGAATCCTCATAAAAAAAAAAAGAAAAGAAAACTAAAAATAATAAGGCAAGCCTTAGTAATGTTGGAGTGGGACACATAAATAGAAACAGATATTCTTGGAGAACTAATTTCTTACTCAAGAGCTGTAGATAATTACAGCTTTATTGTCATATTGTTTTTAGGCAGTAAATCACAGTAAAAATAGTAAATTCTTAGGGAATAACAGTCTACTTTTTATTTTGTTTTCTTTGAACAAAAATGAGGGTGATTACAGCGTATATTGATTGGGTACTGATTATTGGATATTAGTATTTTTTGTTATCATTGTAGACTTAAATATGAGTCTGTGACTCACTCTATTATATTGGCATTGCTAGAAAAGAGTCATATTTTTAAAAGAAATTGATCTTAAAGGGAAAAAATGAACATAAACATTCATATTTTTTTGTTCTCAACAGTGTCTAGTGTTCTATTTATACTGAGAAGATCCCTACTCTCACATTTACAATCCTTACCTTTCAGATCTTTGTAACCAAAATATATTTACCCTTTCCCCCATTCAAAAAAGATGCATTTCACTTTTCACAATTAAGCTAATATGTCAATAAGGAACACACACACACACACACACACACACACACACATCCTTCTTTCAGGCCATGAAAAAAGACATGGTTATGTGTATATGTCTTTTGAGAAGTATTTATACACAAGAGTCTCCAAAGAAGATTTTTCTGGAAATACTACTTGACTTCACATTACTGCAGAGTGCTAGCTCTATGTAAAAATAGATTTTTAAAAAAGATTTTAAAATGAAGATGAATACAGGGGCTCTTAAAGTTTTTTTTGAACTAATTCTCTCCATTTCTTAACTCCTTCCTTTCCTATGTCTCCAGAATGCCATGGGGAAGAGTTATCATAAAGCATTTGGAATTTAGAAGAAACTGTGGGAACGCTAATTAAAATTTTCATTATTTGCAAGGTTTAATTTGTGAAATGAATCTTGTGGGCATTAATCCCTTGAAGCAGAAAGGATAAAGAAATTCTGCCCCACTCACTATAAATCCTGTTCTCTGTGCTCTTCCCCAGCCACAACAGGGTAGGTCCGTCTCCTTTAAAGCCTTTCAGACTACTCACACATTTTATTTTGTCGTTTCAAATTTGTCCTCGCCCTGTTTACCTCTTAGCTGTGGAAATTACCTCTCGATCCATTTCTTTTATTTCCTTCTGACTTTCTCCTCTACTTCTACAACCGTGTGGCTCAGCTTTGGAATCTCCTGAGTCACAGAATTTTCCTGTGCCATGACCAGGTACCAGGCCCTACCACCTGGAGGGAACTACCCTGTCAAACATAGGAGAGCGTGGTCAGACAAACCAGGGCTTGACAGAGTTGCCTGTGTAAATAGATTCTCCTCCCGTTTTGCGGGTGACAACACCAAGCAAATAAGCAATACTGCCAATGTGAGAAGAGCTTTGCATTCAAGGTATTCAATCAGTCACAGACAGAAGAAAAACAATGGCATTCTCTCAAAGATCAGATATTTCCTATTGGAAGACTGTTGTTATCTGTTTTCCTTTATCTCGGATGCCAGATAGGAGAAAATAGTGTGCATATGTTTTGCCGAAGAAATCGTATTAAAGAAAAAAACAAGGGTTCACTAGAAAACACCTGACAATTCCAGAAAAGGTAATCCACTTTCTGATTATTGGGCAAGATGTTAATAAAGGGCACTTATAAAATGTTTAAATAAATCCATTTTCTTCAAATGAGAAACAGTTTCCCTGTGAATAGAAGTTACAGTGCAACTGATACTTTCTGTTATTATGAAACAACTTAGAGTTTCCGTTTGACTGCATTACAAAGATATATAAATACCATACGATAATTAGGTTTAAATCTTGGAAAAACTGAAGTGCGTTTTCAAGTTTTAAGCAGAATTTTCTAGGATTTCTAGAATTTTCTGAAGGGCATATTCAACAGGATGGCGTACTATGCTATTTCTCTGACCTTGGGCAAGTCACTTAACCTCTAAGAGCCTTGGTTTCCTTCTTTCCTTGAAAATACAGACAATAATACTTGACCTTGTGTGGCTGTAGTTTTTTTAAGGTTAAAGGGCCAA
This sequence comes from Spilogale gracilis, assembly GCA_004023965.1. NCBI lineage: Eukaryota > Metazoa > Chordata > Mammalia > Carnivora > Mephitidae > Spilogale > Spilogale gracilis. The sequence goes on along the minus strand of PITA01015090.1, from coordinate 44,010 downwards.
TATAAATGAGTGTGATTTTGTAAAAACCGGTGCAAACATCGGATTCAGGATTCCACATTCTTACACTGTCTGCCCCAGCCTCCAGGCCACCCTTGTCCTCGTCAGCTATATGTGATCATGTTGCCCTCTAGTGACTGCAGTTCGTAGAGGGCCCAAGGAATCCTTGAGAGGAAAACAGTTCACGGATTTAAGAGGGAAGGACAGGCAGAAAAGGGAGGCTGATAGCAGAAAAGTATGGATGTGAATCAACCAAAGTGATATGAAAAAAAAAAAAAAAAAAAAAAGCAAGAGCTTACTCTGAGGAAGAGGACCCGAGGCATACAGTGAGAGAAAGGAAAGAAATAGAATCCAGGGAGAAGCGAGCTATCAGTGACTGAAAAGCTCAATGGTCCAAGGAGGCAGGGGAACCGAAATCTATGTCCAGCTTTGTTCATCACCAGCACTGGACCTTTGCAAACTCTGGCCTCCATAACCAGCCCTGTGAGATTACTGAAATAAAGGCTCACCAAAGTTCCTGCAGAACCAAAATTCTTGAGTCAACATCAGAAGATGAGAGAGAAACAGAACAATCAAAAGGGGGCATGAAAGAAAAGTATTGAAAGGTCCACTCTATATGTTCCCAGTCCTCTTCTTCATAGGTCTGAAGTCACTTCAGTAACTCGGGATCTTAAGAACTATCGGGTGGCTGAATGATGCAAACACATCGGGAGATTTGGCCCATTGTTTGACTACATGGTAAACACAGTTGTCCTGCAACGGGGTGACACCCTCCAGGAGGACCCGGCCCGTGTGAGATCACATTCTGCGACACTGAATGCTAGGAACCTCACTGACTAATTTCTGAAGGGCTCCTTCTTCTTTTGGAAATTAATCCCTCTTCACTTAGAAGTATCTGAGAACCAAGTGATCTTCCCATGAGATACTTTTTAGTTCCAGTTTCTCACTTCAAATTATAGATGTTACAGTCCTGTACGCATTGGGCTTGTGTGCTGCTTTCTCAAAACCAATGGGTGGTGATAGAAAAATAACCAAAGTCCATGAGGACTGTGTCGTTAAAATAAGGCTGGTGCAAATAATTGTGGGCCCTGCCACTGCTCTCTCGAGACAAATGATGACTCATGGATGAGTATTTGACTTGATCTTACCAAAATGTAGGATAACACAGTTCAGTGGAAGGAGTACAACTGCTCTCAGAAGGGACGGGTTTTTCATTCTGACATTGACCTTTGCTAATGATGTGGGCTTCTGCAGCATTCTAAATGTAACTAAGCCTCAGTTTCCTCATATGTGAAATGGGAATTAGTTCATTTATTTCATTTATTAGTTCATTCATTTATTCATATTAATTGAATATTTACAGTGTATCAGAAACTGTTTTAAACTCCCACATCACAGTGATGAACAAACCTGGTATTTCTAAGAGTCATGACAGAGATCAAACAGCTATTTTGTTTCACACTCTAAGTACTGTGAAAATGTATTGTGCATTCCTAAAGCAATGTGGAAACAACAGAAAATTTGTCCAACCCAAAGAGCAGCATCTCAAATTGAGTTTTCCTTTGGGAGCAGGGCTTACACGGGAGCACTGTCGGTAACATCTCCTGGTCAGAATATTTTTCAGTGAACACAAAACCTGCCATTTCCCAAGAATTGTTAGCCCTGCCAAAGAGCTTTCCATTAACAAGTGGACAAATCAGTTGCTACATATCAGACCGTACCTCTTTATTTAAATATTTTCCTTGTATCTATCTGCCTCCTTAATCTAAGCGCCTCTCCATACCTTTCCACACAGAAAGGAAGGGAAGTGGCCCTTGTCATCTCAGGGCCATGCCTGTCCTAACAGCACCCTGCTACCTGCCCATGGATTCTGAAACTATTTTATGGGGCCACCAGGTGGCAGTTAGGACAAATGGTTTTAGTCTTCTCCTCCAGTCCTTGGGGAAGACCAAGTGGTTCCTAATGGAAAAGCGGGCCTGGAAATAGATTCCTTATTCTTCAGCTCTTGGGGGCCTTGGAGGTACAGGGAGGACAGGCCCGGGGCTGTGTGTTTTCACACACAATACCTTACCCCATCCTTGCAAAAACGTGTAGTAAGTATAGCTATTAGACAGACAAAGGTAAGGAAATGGGCAATGAGGCATCATTCTTAATGTGGAAAAGCTAGGAAGTGCCATGTGAATCCAATCCTAAATGATATAACAACAAAGCAGAGGTCATTCCACTCGAGCACACTGGCTGAAAACTGCAGCTAGGGAAAGGGCAGACTGTGTTATTAAAGTGACTTTTTTAAAGGATTTTAAGAGTTTTCAAATAAATTTGATAGCTGGCACATTCCCCTTTTAGGTATCTCCTACCTCTTGGTCTTCCTACCATTTTTCTTTGTTTCCTGCTCACCTAGTTTGTGATTTCTCTTCTTCTCTGGTTTGACTGTCTCCTTAGCTTTCAGAGTCCATAAATTTTACTTCTCTCCCTCCCTCCCAATTAACAGACAAAGTTATATCAGTTCTGGTTGCAAAATATTCAGTATTCAACAGTTCTGTACATCGCTCGGTGCTCATCATGGTAAGGGTGCTCTTTAATCCCCAGCATATCCCCCTGTCCACCACCCCTCTGAAAACCACCAGTTTGTTCGCCATAGTTAAAAGTCTGTTTGCTTGTTTGTTTATTCATTTGTTTCATTTCTTTTAAATTATATATACACATGAAATCATGTGGTGTTTGACTTTGACTTCTTTCATTTAGCATCATACCCTCCAGGTCCATCCATGTTGTTGAGCAAATGGCAAGATTTTGTTCATTTTTATAGCTAAGTACTATTACATTACATATATATGCCACATTTTCTTTATCCATTCATCTGTTGTTGGACATTGAAGCTTCTATATCTTCACTATCATAAATGATGCTTCCGTATGCATAAGTGTGTATGTATCTTTGTAAATTTCACGTCTCTTAAGAAATCCTGGTGTTTACCTGCTCAAGAGCCTGTTGTCCTAAAGACTGAAAATATTGGCCCAGTGTCCTTACTGCTTCAGGTAGAGGATCCTCATATAAAACTTGACTGAAGTGAAATTAAGAATGCAACATGTGACTTATTCCCTTTTCTAGTTGCTAAACAGTAGAGCGGATTTGGCCAGTTTATTGTGTTAATATTTCAAACTTTCGATGAGAAACTAGTTAAAGCTAATTGTTTTTCCTTTCAGAAGCACTACTATTTTAAACCTAGGACCTCTATTACTCAAATTTGGCATAAAAAATATATGCCACAAATTCAATCGCTGTATTCTGGAGGCTGTTAATGTCTCGCTACTCATGGCACAGTGTTCTGGTTGGCAGACATTTTAGGTGACTACTGTTCTCAGCTCATACACTTTATTTCAATGTATGTTTCAAGATGAAAGTCGGAGAATACATTCCTTTAATAGACTTGTCTTTTTATGGCATTTAAACTTACCTTGCGGAGCAATTGATTTCTGACTCCACTTCTTTCTAAGAAATTTTCCAAATCATTGCATGAAACTATTGAGGAAAACATTTTCCAAGTTTATCTTCTCTTGTGTAAGAAAAAGAGCTTTCCACTTTGGGCCCATCCCTCTTTTCATGGGCCATGCCAATTGGTTGAAAAAGTTTTTTCTGATGGAAGTATCCTAGAATAGCAAACTTGGAAACTGGGGAAATTAGCATACATACAATATTTTGTCATCTAGCTGCATTCTGTGGGAAATGAATTTTCTCCGTCAAAATGTCAAGTTGTTTTGACTTCACAACAAATGGGGAAGGAAGTTCGTAAATGTTGAATAATAACAAAAGAGTGCTGAGTTCCAGTTAGTCTGTCCTCCATCAGAGCAGGGCATGTAATGTGACCTACAAATGTCTGTGTAGCAACTTAGACACCTGGTGCACTTTTTTTTTTTTTAATGTTTCAAAAAAATTAGATTCTGGGTAAATATTCTGGAATGTGAACAGTGTTACTGTTGGTACTTGTGAGGATTTCTGTCAAGGGTTATTACTTCCTTTCTCCTTTTATGCTGGAGTTTTCTTGAGCTGAGTCGTGTGGACAAAAGACACACATTTCATGAATTCCAGCAATGGGAGTGTTTCCTTCACAGGATTGTGCTCCCGAGAGTGAGGTGTATTAAACATACTAATGATCCTTGTAACATGTTTCAAGTTTCACAGAAGTGTCTCATTTATTAGCCAAAGTCTAACACATTTAGAGCAACAAATAGCATTTCAAGTTTGCTTACTTTATGAATGCATTCGTCCTACCACAAAAGCAAGAACACAAATCACATAAAGTGAAATACACTAAGGAGTATAACATTTTTTAAAAATTGCAAAATCTGGGGCTCCTGGGTGGCCCAGTTGGTTGGGTGGCCCACTCTTGGTTTCGGCTCAGATATTGATCTCCAGGTTGTGGGATTGAGTCCCACGCCACTGTGGAGCTCCATGCTCAGCAGGGAGTTTACTTGCGATTCTCTCCCTCTGCCCCTCCTCTCTCTCTCTCTTTCTCTGTCTTTCGAATAAATGATTTATTTTTTAAAAAATTGCACAACCTCAGGATTATTTTAAGGAAAAACCGGGCACCTATCTCAGGAGAATTCAGTCTCATACTACACAGGGGAGTTAGAGGTAAGCTGTTAAAATACTTGACAGCTAGCATTTTTGAGCCATGGAGAGTGAAGGCAAACATTTCTGTTTCTCTGTGCCTTTCTGACTTTTTTTTAGGAGGTGGGGGGGAGGAGAGGGCAATACTAGCCTTGCTTTTCATGGGAGTAAAGGTTAGCCAGGACGAGTACACTGAATCATTAACATCCTCTTTCCCAGGAGTGAATAAACGCAAATCCATCCATGGAATACATTCCAGGACCCTCTCCCCTGGTTTCCGGCCCATGCTTCTTAGGAATGTGCTCAAGCAACCACTGCATTCCTGATCGCCACCTCCAGGTGACAAAAAGGAAAAATGAGTGGCAGTGACCCAGAAGAGGTGAGGCCATCTATTTTATCCTAAAAACTGTTTGGAGATAAGAACTTCTTGTGAATTAGCAAGCATACTGCCAATACAGATGTAGGGGACCTTAGCGACATTTGGAAATACGACCGGACAAAGTCTTCATTCTGGTCTCTCTCAGATAGTAAGAATTCTTGGACTTTTTTTTTTTTTTAAGATTTTATTTATTTGACAGAGAGAAACACAGCCAGAGAGGGAACACAAGCAGGGGGAGTGAGAGAGGGAGAAGCAGGCTTCCCGCTGAGCGGGGAGCCCAATATGGGACTTGATCCCAGGTCTCTGGGATCATGACCTGAGCCGAAGGCAGTCGCTTAACCAACTGAGCCACCCAGGCGCCCAAGAATTCCTGGACTTTTACAGTATGATTGGCGGTACTTAAAATTTCTCGACATTACTTAATGAATACTTATATTTACCAATTACTGCAAAAATCTGAGTAAAGAATTTAGTCGAATGACTTGTACTTATATCAATGTAAGTGGTAGGATTACTGGTCTTATTTTAAAAAATAGTATTTGAGCAAAGTTCACTCTTAGCAACTCTATGTAACAAAGAGTTAAGTAGCCTCATTGAGGTAGGGTTCAAGTTGGTAACTTCTGAAGTCTTTTCTAGTTTTATTTCTTTTGGTTCCATTTTGCAATATTAGCCTGAGTTTCTGGTTCATTTTAGTACAAAAAAATGATGCCCAGTTGTGCTGTGATTCTACTTTCAATCTCATAACGACATTAGTTATATGCATTTAGCGTTCTTTTTCGTTTTTGTCACTTAGCATCTCATATGTCAGTGGGTTAGAGAATATATCTGTCTTTTCTACATAGTATAGTATGTCAGTCCACGAGATTGACTTTCCTCATTAGCCCACTATCAGTCATGCAGTGTATGTCAACCAAAAATATCATATCCTAACTTACATTATAGATAATGGAAGTAAATTTTATTAGCCCTCTATGAAAAAAATAAAAAACTCCCTCAATTGAGACATATATAAATATGTACCCTAGATATATATGTCATATTTTACGTATATGAGTTATGCGAGTGTATATATTCTCCACCATGTCAAATTCCCTCTTATCCCACAAACTCTCCTTTAGGAATGCATTTAAATCTCCTGTTTATGAAACCAAAGAGAATTTGCCACCAGTGAAATCCTTGCAAAGAAATGTAGGTAAATAATTCAAAGGACTGACTCAGACTTAAGACAGTTTGATAGCTCTTTCTGCACCAAGAAGCACAGAAAATCTCCAAGCAGGCTTGTGCTAACTTGGTGGAAAAAATCTTTCCTTAGGAGCGCATTATCTTCAATAGGAAATGCTGCGGGAGCACCTTGCATCACCAAGCCAATTAGTGCACCGGAAAGACCCATGATATTTCCTGTTGGCAGCCACGAAGTGAGAGAACTGGAAGGCTACCACCTCTGTTGTGTGCCAAGGCCCCCAAATCTTGCAAGGAGCTCAAGTGGCGCATGCCAAGAAAATAGCAAGTGCAGGAAGAAGCAGATAATGCGAGGTTTTGTGTCTCTCCTACAAATGTAAATACTCATTTACCAGGAGCAATTTCAGATTGACAGCTTCGGGAATTGTGAGGATATTGTTAGCCAGGGTGCTCGTGATTGGACAAGGGGAACTGCAAACAACAATATCATGAGGGCCCCCCCCCCAGGGGGGGCGGTGTGGTGGGAAACTTACCCATTTCTGCTTTAGCTGTAGCAGTGTGGGAATGGGGAGAAGGCCAGTGGTTTCAAGGCAGCGTCTGGCTTCCCTCTGGCAGACAATCCGACAAGCCCGTGGCCGTAACATCACCCTCTCCCAGGTTCTAAAATCTCTTTTCTTATGACCTTCTTAAGATCTGTAAAGCACCATTTGCCTCTGGCCAATGAAAGAGAAGAAACACAGAGTCAAGGAGGAAAATGTTGCCAAGACATCAGCCATGTAATTCCTACTCTGATTAGTTTTGGGCCTGATGCAATTTAGGGTTCTATAGACATATTTTTCCTGCCATAATGGAACACACAGAGTTATTGAGGGAGTAGAGGTGACTGTCAGCCGCTATCCTACAAACACTCATCCTTAGACTTACCGTTTTACCCTCAAATAGTCTTTAAGACCAAGGAGGCAGCCTCTCCCGAGGCAACTCAGACACACCCCCTGGAAGCTTTTGCACCTTTCCTTTTGCTATCTGAAATAAACCTAGTGGAATTATATTATTGCTAATCAAGAAAACTCTTCATGGCTCCAGGAGGCATCCTAGTGGGAGCTTAAGTCTGATACCTTTCCTTTTAACATTTAGCTGAAATCAGCTATGCTGAGAGCTTGCTTTGTAACTATGAAGCCTGGAATAGAAGGAAAAGCCGTCCTTCCCTAATTCTCTAAAGAAACATGCTAAGGTGGATTTAGGGCAGCCAGTGATCTCTCCTGGAAGAGAATCGAAAGGAAGTTACAGAAAGGGAGGTGGTTACAGACAAATTTCTCCTGTCTTGAAATATTGCTAATGTTATTGTGCATCTAGGAAAGGAAGTACCACCTCCCATCCCTCCTTCCCTCCTTCCTTTTCTCCTTCCCTCCCTCCTCACACCTTCCCTTCCTTTCTTCCTTCCTTCCTTCACCCTACTCTCATGCTACTATTCCTAGGACCTAGAACCCTGGAGTGAGGCAAATAGAGGCTACCCAATGGGAGACAAGAGATTAGAGAGTAGGGAAATTCAAGGAAATCAATCCTAAGAGAAGTGGAAAGTTCCTAAAACACTTTGAGCAGAGAAAAATAAATGAATCTAATAGAGAAATAAAAAATGGTAGGAGTCCAAAGTGAGGACAAAAATGCCAGGATTCATGCCACTGAAGTAGAAATAGAAGAGAAAACAAGTATTAATAATGGGTCAGAGATGTTCAGTAACAGGATTTTTGACCGGTGGAACATGAGAGCTAAGGAAAGAAAGAATAAAGCACGACTCTGAGGTTTCTTGCAAAGGAAACTGGTGAAAATGAAACTGTCTAACAAAATAGTAAAGTTAGAAGAGGAGATTTATTTGGGGGAGAAAAGGACTTATTTTTAGATATTTTGACTTTACCAAATGTATATGTTACATCCTAGGGCTCAGTCTCAAATCTTAGTATAAAGTTACATATTTTATAGAACACTGTTAACATGAAGGAAATACATATATCTTGTTAAATGATAGAAACAAATTAAAAGGTATTTGATGTTATAATTCTACTTTGGGCAAAATGTTTTGCATGGATATGTTGAAAGGAAGATTTAATATTACATACTCTGGGATAATAATGATAATTGTGAATAGTATTATTTTCAGTAGTTTTACATTGCTTTACCAAACCTTTTCATTATTCTACCTTGAAAGAAAATATGTTTTTTTGTCATAAAGCATTTAAAGTAAAAGTCAGTATTTAAAAACCTGATAATTCAAATTATTCAAATTGCTCTCACGCCAAAGAAAAGATAATTCCAGGAGGGTTTAGGGAACCCTGCAAATACCTTTGCAGCTCCATAGAATTGCAAGGATGAAAAGTTTGCTTTTTCTCCAATTGTGTGGTACCTTATAGATGTCATGATTACACTTTATGAAACCAAAATCGGAATACATGGCTTAGAAATAGACAGATTATTAAAACTTGTGCCTGAAAATTTTGTGGATAGAATGGAATGTATAGAATTAGTCCCAGTGTTTTTTTGTTTTGTTTTGTTTTTTAAAGATTTACTTATTTATTTTAGAGAGAGAGAGTGCACAGCAAGGAGGGCCTGAGGGAGAGGGAGTGAGAATATGCCCCAGACTATGTGCTAAGCGTGGAGCCCAGCATGGGGCTTGATCATACAACCTTGAGATCACAACTTGAGGGGAAACCAAGAGTCAGACACTCAAGCAGGTGCCTCCAGAAGTGCTCCCCGTTTAGAGTTTTCTGGAATCTTACTGCTGCTTCATCCCAGGGAAAGAAACCTGGCTTCTCAGACTGGGAAGGAACAGCAGAAAATGACTCATAACTTTAACATTAAGTTGGATTATTAAAAATTTTTCACTTTTGGACAGTTTTAGCAATTGTGGCCATTAAAAATCCCTTAACTAAGTTCTACTTTGATATTTTATTCCTGACTTTCAGTGGGGGCCAGATGAAATCAGCCATTTCACATTTTTGCAGCCTCATGTTGAAAATACTGTCTAATAAATATAATTTGGAATTTCTTGTACTAAGAGCTGTAGTTATATCTCTTCTATGAGTTTTTACTCAGAAAATTTTGATGGACCTTCAAAATTTTTGTTTCTTTTTACATGTTAAAATCGTGGAATATATCACTATTTCTACTTCTCTGTGCCCAACCAGGGTTGCTCAAAGCTATTGTATTCCTCACCTACGGTCATTATATTTGCTTCTCCTACGTGTGTCATGACTTAATTGTATTTCTCTGTGCACCACTTCATTGCCTCCAGCTATTATAGTTACATAATACCCCAAACTCCTTCTGGAAGAAATCGGGAGTGTACATTATAAATAATGTTGTATTTCCACATATAAAGGGACAGTAGAAAAGTATGTAAATATATGCTGTCATCATCTTGTTAAGAGATAGAATGGTATTCTGTTGCCCACACCTCAAGACAAAATTGTAAGCCCTATAGTGCCCATAAGAGCTGTAAACCTACTTATATACGTATAGTAGCATTTTTCTGTGCGTGCATTTCATTAGAGATTTTGAAAAATGTCCAAATCGTTATCTTAGTTGCTTAGTTTTGCCATAAACTTCAGTGTTACAAGTTTGTTATTGACCTAACTGTGAAAGCATTAAAACTTCAGTATTGGGTTTTGGCTTACAGAAAAAATTAATAAACATAGAATTATTATTGAAATGTTTTTATTGAAGTATAATGGGCATGCAGTCTAGATTAAGCATACAACATTGATTCAACCCTTCTATACATTGGTCAGAAACACAGAACTATCACTGAAATTTATGTACAAGAGAAAGTGATGAGCCTGATTTAGAAATTTGTAGAAAGACTGAAGGTCGCCAAAATCTTCCTTTGTTACCTTTCTACCTCTGTACATTTACACCCTAATCACAGTATTTATAGGGCTTAATTTTAACTAACAAAGAAACTAGGATGGGAACAGCTGCTTACAGGAATGGAAAAATCTTCTAGATACTTCCCCAGTCCCTAAAGACTGTGGTGAGTTTTGCCTTTTCATTCTTAGCCCTGTGTTTGGTCTTCATTAAATAATCGTTTCCCACTGATATTGGTGAAGTTCTCTGTATAAACCAACTTTTTTATGTATCATCACCTTCAATGTTCACGGCAATTCCATATGTAACATCAGATTCAATCTTCACGACACTTCGTTACTTCAGTTTTAGTCTAGAAAACTCAGGCTCCAACAAGATGTGATTTGCCCAAATTCACAACTTCGGATGTGGTAGAGTCAGGTCAAATACATGTTGGGAGTTCTCCATTCTGTATTCCCTCCATTTAATATAGAATGAGATTTTGAAATGAAATTAACATCAGCAAAAGGTACAGAACAATGACTTAGTTGGCTGTTACATATGGCAGAAAGTATGGACTGCAGTGGAATGTAAATTCCAGATCTCCCAAACTGTTGAAGAATTTACCCTCTATTAACTGAAATAAATACATTGGTGGGTGAGGAAATGCACATTTTGTTTCCAGAGCCATTGGCCAACTCTGTATTCTGATAATTATTTTTGCTTTCCTATACTAATACCAATGCTTGCTCAGACAGATCTTCCGTTCTCCATACCGTACCTCTGTTTGATTCTTAACCGCATACATTAGACATTGTCATTCAGTGTCTCATTCTTCTTCCCTTGAAAGGTATGTTGTAGGAATGAATGAAGGCTCTTAGTACCATTCAAGTAGTTGTTCCTAATGGGTCCTTTACTCCCTGGTTAATGCAACACTGTGCCAGGGCCCTCAGAGTGAGACAAAGAGAGGTGAAGTATACCATGTATCCTTTTGGTTCTTAATAAAGAACTGCTGACCGGAAACCACACAGCTGTATGGTTTGCCCAGGGTCTGAGAAACTGACGGTCATGGCTGATAGAGTCTCTATACCAATGCTTCTCAAACCTCTATTCACAGAAATAGTAACTGCTTGGAAATGAAATGCAGATTCCCAGCCCCCACACACTGATTTACAGTTGTTAAGTCTAGCACGAGATCAAAAAGGCTCAAAAAATCTTTAATAAGATTTTCTGTAATTCTGAGTCTAGAGTGGCCAACTATTCTGCTTTGCCTGAAATTGCAAAATTTCTCCAGAATTCAGGCTTTCAGTCTTGGGCCACCGGGGTGGTTGGCCTCGCAGAGTCTGGGGCAGGGGACTGAGGTGTGCACTTTCTAAAACACTAATTTTGGCATGATTCCAGGAGTTTGGCGCAATTCAAGAGTTATAAGGAAAATCTATTTTGGGCGATCTGGGGATTAGCAATTCTCCAAAGGTACACCTTGGATTGCTTACTGAATATAGGCGCAGTACAGATATCTGCATTTTAATAAGATTCACGGGCAAACTAAAGTTGGCTGATCATTGTCAGTAAGTCTTGGAACCAGAGCTGTTTAGCTTGAGAACAAATGAAATTACCGAACTAGCTTCCTTTACCATAAGAATTAAGACGGTTTGGGGTTTTGTTTTTGTTTCTGTTCAGTGAATGGGGTCCCTTTCCTTGGTTGAAAGGCCTTGGCTGCCCACCAGCAAGTTTGTCCCTGTCTTTGAGACAACTGACATCAAATCTGGGGAAAAAAAAAAATCGAATTACGATGGTATTAAAGAAAACCCTAAGAAATTTATGAATTCCTCTCTTTCATTTCCTGCTTCCCCCATTTCTGTCTTTTTATTTATAAATATTATATCTTCTCTAGAAACAGAAGACAAATACTATACATATTGAGCAGAGTGGAAAGGAATTTTAACTTCATTACTTTTCCGGACTGATGCGGATGATTTGGCCATACACAAAAGTGAGGTTTTTGTTTTTGGGGGGTTTTTTGGTTCATATGCCATGAACTGGAGTGTGGATATTAGGGGTGAAAACAGGCTATTAGATCATCGGTTCACTTTTCTCTCCAAGCAGCAATTAAGTTTGTTTTCTTTTTCTCAGTTCACTTCTTGCTGCAAAAAAAAAGGCATTTCAGTTCTTCCTCGTGGAGAGTAAGACCAAGCAGAGAGCACTTGTCTCTGAACATGTGCAGTGACAGAGAGGAGGAAGCAGGAAGGAAGTGGAGGAGAGAAGTGGGAATCAGAGTTAACCTAAGGGATGATTTTGGCTGCCCCCTCTTCAGCTAATGTGAGTAGTTTGGCAGTTAGATGTAGCCCTCTGAGAAACAACCGACATTATTACACGTCTTAAGGATATGCTCCAACTGCTCCTTCGAATGTACAACTAATCTGAGATGAGTGTCCTGTTATCACAGAGCAGGATAACAGAGAGATACCAAGAATTCCTTGCCAGGACTCAAGAGGGGAGGAAAAAAACTACAAAAATGAAAAAAAAAAAGTTAAAACGATCAAAACAAAACAAACCACTGATAATTTCGAGCCTTCAGGGATCATCTCCTTAAACTGCGCTGTAAACTCTCTCCTCTCTTAATCTCAAGTACAGGAAACATAGTCACACTACATACATGATTCCATGCTTATCTTCGAGGGGTTTCTTTTTTCCTACCGCATTTCATCTTTTTCCTTATCTGCGTATTAAGTCTGAGTGAAGCTTCCCAAATTTTCAAAGTTCTGGGGAGGGAGCAAAACTGTGCAAAGCTCGAGGTTTCTGTGTCCACATGATAGGACGGGAAGTTCCACGTCCTCTAAAACATTACAAAAACTGCAGAATTGCCTTTTTTTTTTCCTGGGCCCATTTTACTACATTCTTCTACATCTCTTACTTAACTACTTTGGATGTTTTGGTTCTGACACATCTGAAATTCCCTTACTGCATTTTGGTGGGATGCAAGGACACGCATAGCTAGCTTATTTTTCCCAGTTGGGAAGTTTTGAATAGAAGGTGATGTGTTCTCCCTGACCAGGGGAGGATTCTATTTTAGTAGTCTGTTAAGTAGACGATGGGCACTGAGTTATGAGTTGATACGTAGATATGCTTACAACTAAAATACCTAGTGAGACCACAGTGTGTTATTTCTCATCTCACTGCTTCTTTGCTTATTGTTGTTTGTTTCTTTGGCTTCAGCAAGAATGGTTCAGTTGGGTCTGTTAATTTTTCAGAGTGATGAACCTTGGTGGTTAATTATATAAGTCCCTCCCTCTTCATTCATTTCTATTTAAATAATACACTAAAGCTTTAGAAAGCTGAGACAGGCTTCTAGATAAAACAAAAACAAAAACCCCACAAACACTCTGCAGATCTGCGAACAAATACGGCAGCTGCCAAAGTGTAGTTATCTTTTAGGGCCAGCACTGTGATTTTGAATGTGAGCACATAAAGATTTCCTGTCGGTTTTTGCTCCAAGGGCAATCTGATTCAATGAATAGCAAGTGAAAGAACAAATGTAAATATACTAATTCTGAAACGCCTTGGGGAGAAAACCTGCTTCCAATGTCATCACAGTGTCACATTTTTAGAGAAAGGGCAAGGTCGAGTTTAGGACTAGTGAGGCTCAGACATCCTTGACTACACAGAGGGAGATACCATCCTTCAACAGCCCAAGGCCCACCAGCAGTCAGCAAACTGGTAGGTTGTTTCTGGGTTCACATGTGTATATTCACAACAATCACAGCTGTGACTATGTCTAGTTTTTATGTTTCAGAAGCTTACCCCACTTCTCCAACTTTTCTAAAAATTAATTTGTGTTCTAAGCCATTACACTAAGACACGAGGTTCTTATTAAACTTGGTGCGACTCATGATATATCCTATAGAAAGCTTTGAACTTGGCAGCCAGAGACTGTGACCAGGCCAAGGATGTACCTGAATTGAGCAGGAAGATGCTGTTCATCTCTTAACAGAGACATCCTTCCCACCCAGCAACTTGGCAGCTGGAGGAGAAAGACATTGAGTGGCAAGGAGTAGACAATATTTTGGAAGTTAACAGGCCTCAGTTCTGCTTATTCTTCAACTTGGTAGCTATGAGGTCAGAAAGAAATCTCTTAACTTCTCCACTCCTTGGTTTCTTCACCACACTATATCTGATAAAATATACAAGTAGGCATTTTTCAGAAGACAGCTTCATCTAAAGTCTCCATGGACGTGCTAAGTACCTAGAAACTGAGTATCTACATAACCCTCACACATTGTGTAAACATTAACTCAAAATCAATCACAGACTGAAATGTAAAACTGGAATAGAAAACATAGGAGAAAATTGGCAGGACATGGGCCTAGGTAAAGTTTTAGACTTGATGTGGTAAGTTTGCCCCATAAAAGGAAAAAATCATAAAAACTGGACTTCATCAAAAAACTGAAAACTTTTACTCTGCAAAAGTATCTTGCCTGGTGGTGGTCACATGCGATCAATACAAACATATACAAAAATGAGTTTATGTAGAACTTGTGAAATCTGCATAAGTTTATGGAATTGTATAAATGTCCATTTCTTGGTCATGATGGAAGTACAGTCTGTCAATAGATTAACTATGGGAGAAATGGAACAAGGAGTACATGGGACCTCCCTGTACATTTTTTTGCAACTTCCTGTCACTCTGTAATTACTTCAAGATGAAATTATTTCAGAAAGAAGAAGAAGAAGAAGAAGAAGAAGAAGAAGAAGAAGAAGAAGAAGAAGAAGAAGGAGAAGGAGAAGAAGAAGAAGAAGAAGAAGAAGAAGAAGAAGAAGAAGAAGAAGAAGAAGAAGAAGAAGAAGAAAGGACCCCCACCCCAGGGCTTCTATTTTGTGATTTAACCCATCACATGAAAAAGCTAAATTTTTTTTTTACTTTAAATTTATTTTATTTTTTCAGTGTTCCAAGATTCATTGCCCATGACCCGCACCCAGTGCTCTTACTGTCCTCTATATTACTCTTTATGCTCCACAAGTAAGTGAACCCATGTGATACTTGACTTTCTCTACTTGGCTTATTTCACTCAGCATAATCTCTTCCAATCCAGTCCATGTTGCTACAAATGTTGGATATACATCCTTTCTGATGGAGGCGTAATATTCCATTGTATATATGTACCACCTCTTCTTTATCCATTCATCTGTTGATGGGCACCTTGGCTCTTTCCACAGTTTGGCAATTGTGGCCATTGCTGCTATTAACATCGGGGTACATATGGCCCTTCTTTTCACTACATCTGTATCTTTGGGGTAAATGCCCAGTAGTGTAATTGCAGGGTCATAGGGTAGTTCTATTAAAAAAGCTAAGTTTTTGCTGACAAATGTTTCCTTTCCATCCAAAGCCTCGTCAACAAGATGTTAAAATAGAAGGGTAATGAAGGGTACCTGAGACTTGCCAAGGGTCTGTAGCCCACAGTCTTTTATAGCAAGAGTATCAGCAGAAGAATGGAAGCTGAAATAGAAGCTGATTCTATAGAACAGTGGTTCTCAAACTTTAGCATACATCAGAGTCACCAGAGGGCTTTGAAAACACAGATTTTTTGGGGCGCCTGGGTGGCTCAGTTGGTTGGGCGACTGCCTTCAGCTCAGGTCGTGATCCCGGAGACCCGGGATCGAGTCCCACATCGGGCTCTCTGCTCAGCAGGAAGCCTGCTTCTCCCTCTCTCACTCCCCTACTTGTGTTCCCTCTCTCGCTGTGTTTCTCTCTGTCAAATAAATAAAATCTTTAAAAAAAAAAAAAAAAAAGAAAACACAGATTTTTGGACCCCAGCGTCAGAGTTTCTGATCAGAGTTGGGGGGTGGGCAGCACTCAAGAATGTGCATTTCTTTTTTTTTTTTTTTAAGAATGTGCATTTCTAGCAAGTTCCCATGTGACGTCAATGCCCATGTGATAACTGCTGCTCAAGAGACAATACTTTGAAAACCACTGCCACAAAACATCGGAGAGTAGCAATTTTAAATTCTCCCCAGAAACTTCCAGGTAGAGTGCAATGAAATAAATTAAGAATTCTCTATATTTATATCTTTTTATTTGTATAGGGCTTTTTCCTTCCCTCTCTCACTGTGTTGGCTGATAAAAATGTTCTTTTGGTTCTTCATCTGTGTGGGCTCAAGAGTATGTCATTGAGTTAATTTACAAAGCCTCTGGTTGCACATCTGTCACATTCTCAGAAAATATTATCCCAGAAAAATCCATCAACACGACACATAAGCCCTAAATGTGCTGCACAATTGGCATGCAAGGGAGTGAAAGAAACCAGTGAAATGCAAAAAGTGATCTATTCAGAGGCCTCAAAATGAATTAAAAAGTTAAATCCTATAGCAGAATATGGAACTCCATTAGGGGTTCATTTTTATGGGTTTCTTTAATGGGTTTCTAAAATAGAAATGCTGTCCTAGGCAGAACATTATCATGCTAATTTGCTCATGCTTTGGAGTCAAATGCCCCACTTCTTTTTTTTCTTCTCCTATCTTGGCTATGCTACTTACTAACAGTTTTAAATTGGTCAAGACAGCTGTAAGCTCCAGTTTCCCCACGTATAAAAAAGGAATATCATAATGCCTAAATCACAGGAATCATTAGCAGACTTAGTAGGAACACATCTAAAACAAATTAGCACATTGCCGACACTGAAAGTCTCAATAAGTAGTTGCAGTGGTGAAGTCTAGATGGATGGAGATGATGATGATTACCAATAATCTTATTTGTTGGTCCTATTTTGGTAGGTATCCTACATAGCAGGAATTAAGTAACGATCATAATCATTGACATTAGTTATTTTATTGAACACCTACTATATCCCATTTTCTGTGAAAGGAGGCGGTTCTTTTTTTCGTATTAAATCTTCACAGTCAGCTTATGGGATGGATACTATTCTCATTTGCCATATGAAAAAACTAAGATTTAGAATCTGGGATCTTCCTCAAGATTAGTTACCGAACATACTAGTTTCCTAGGGCTCTGTAAACAAGTACCGCAGACTGAGTGGCTTAAGCAACAGCATTTTATTCTGTCATAGTTCTGGAGTCCCCATGCCTGACATCAAAGTATCAGCCCAGGTGGTTAATCCTGAAGGCTGAAGGGGGAAGATCTGTTTTAGGGCTTCTCTGCTTAGCTTATAAATGGCCCTCTTCTCTCTGACCTCTTCATATTGTCTTTCTTAGATACATTCTGTCTCTGTGTCCAGATTTCCCCTTTTGCAAAGGACACCAGGCCAGCAATATTGGATTAAGACCTACCCTATGAAAATCATTTTAACTTGATTACCTCTGAAAAGAAACTATCGCCAAAGAAGAACACAGTCTGAGATGCTGGGAGTTAGGGCTCTAACCTGTCTTTTATCAGAGGACAGAATTCAACCATGGCACCCATGAAATAAGTGGTTAGGCTGAGATTTGAACCTCGCTTTCCAGGCAATGCCAAGGACTGTTTGTATCCCCCTAATATTCACATGTTAAAGCCCACGGATGGTAGAAACCCCATGATGCACTTCATGCCCTTATGAGAAGAGGTGTCTATCAAAGCCCTCTCTCTCCCCAGCATGTGAGATTACAGCAAAAAGGTAGCCATCTGCAAACCAGGAAGTAGGCTATCACCAGAAAGGGAATCTGTTGGCACCTTGAACTTGGACTTGTCAACCTCTAGAACTATGAGAAATAAATGTGTGCTATTTAAGCTGCCCAATCGATGGTATTTTGTTAGAGCAGCCAGAGCTGACTAAGTGAGGAAATGTACTGCATTGCCTTCAGCTATGGGACTTTAAGGAGATGTGAATCTCATTGGCAGTGTTACACAGTCAAGTTTATTTGATCCTCGTGCCCAACAGACATGTTGTTGTTTTTCTTCATATATCACCAACTCTTTTTATGAGATCCATAAAACTTGTAAGAAAACATAGATTTGCTCTCTTCAAAAATCCACTTGTTGGCAGGGTCCCTGCAACAAGTCATGTTCAGATCATTCTGTGGGACTTTGAGGGGACGGGGGAATAGTCTTTGTGTGTCTGTTTTTAGAAATTTGTTGCTCCAAAGTCTACATGTTGAGCCTTGGTATAAGACAAAACCAGTCCAAAGTTACATCAAGTAGTTTTTTCTAGGAAGTGGACCAAAGCAAAAACTAAATTTAAAGAGTGGGATGGCACTGTCCAAGTTCATGTGCACGGGTGATCAAGGACACTCCTATATGTGGTTTATTGCAGTCAATGAGGAACGGCTCAAAAAAAGGAAGGAGATTTGGAGATACTCTAATATTCTTACAGATATTAGAGAACAAAAAGTTGGGGGGAGCGTTTCTTAACTGCTTCTATTTTCCAGGAGCACAGGGATTAGGTAAAGTTCAACATTGTCAGTTCCTCCTTTTGTTCAAGATAAACGAATCTCATTCAACCCTCAACAACTCAGAACCTCTTAGCAGGGTCTAAAATAGTCTCTTGAAAATTTTTGTTGGCATAGTTCCGTAAAATCAGTGTGTTGGGAGGTGGCAAAAAAATCCACTGTTTCAGAATCCTGAAGATAGGCCTTCTTAAAAGAGGATATTGAAAAAAAGGGAGGGAGGAAGGGAGGGAGGGAGGGAGGGAGGAAGGAAGGAAGGAAGGAAGGAAGGAAGGAAGGAAGGGAGGAAGGAAGGAAGGAAGGAAGGGAAGAAGGAAGGAAGGAAGGAAAAGAAA
This sequence comes from Spilogale gracilis, assembly GCA_004023965.1. Lineage (NCBI taxonomy): Eukaryota > Metazoa > Chordata > Mammalia > Carnivora > Mephitidae > Spilogale > Spilogale gracilis. The sequence continues at coordinate 25,299 of PITA01015090.1, read as the reverse complement.
GATAAATAGATAGATATCAGGGGCACGTGAGTGGCTCAGTCGTTTAACTGTCTTTCTTCAGCTCAGGTTGTGATCCCTCGGTCCTGGGATTGAACCCCACGGTGGGCTCCCTGAACAGTAAGGAAATCTGCTTCTCCCTCTCTTTCTGCTCCACTCCCCCCCTCCCAGTTCATGTTTGCTGCCTCTCTCTCTCTCTCGATCTCTTTCATATAAATACATAAAATATTTTTTAAAAAGAAATAGTACGTCAAAGATTATGTTAAGGTAACGAGACAGGAGTTAAAGCCTGAGGGCACCAGTCCAGTGGATTCCAAGAAGTTGGTGGTGGAAAATCTTTCAGTTACACAGCACACTTCCTTGAGTTTCTTGAAGCCAGGACATCTGTGCTCTCAGTGATGTTGCCTAGTCTTGCTTTGCACTCATAGAAGAGAATGGATGATCTGAACTTTTTGCCATACTTAGCTTGTGACCCAGTGGCTCATCATGGGGTAAACGCACCCCATGCATGATCTAGTGCAGCTGTGTGTCCTTCACCGCTCTTATCAGTTGAACTCCAGCTTCCAAGATTCTTCACATCTTAGAGAAAAGCACCAGGTACCAGGCAACTTAGAATCCCAATAGGAATTTAGTTTTAGTTCTTCTCAGTGATGCTGAATCAGGGAAGGGGAGAAAAATTGGAGATGTTAATTTGGAGGGTTGTGGCAAGATACTGAACATAATGGAATGGAATGATTTACAAATTTGGTAGATGGATAATTTGGTCAAAGTAGCAGAATCCAATCCAGTTTATACATAGGTACCCAAACTGGTTTTTGCACAGATGGGAAGGAAGTCATTTAAATCTTTATAGACAAGTCAGAGTTTGCATACTCGTCAGTGACTGCAATTTATAAAAGGTACAAAGTAGTTCAAAGATAACAAATATATCTATAATCTGATAAACTGGAAGGGTGTGCTATGGTTTCTATTGAAACAAAAATTTCTATCTACCGTCGCCTCTCTTTTGATCAAAGATATTCTCAAAAATTATTCTTGATCACAAAATAAGACTGGTATTATCTGATTTGGCCTGGTTATTTACAGAGGTACAGCAAGAATAATAATCTCCATATTAAGGCTTCTTGTATTTGCCTTTTCTGGAAGATTTTTATAATAAATTTTAGATTGGATTTTTATAAGGCTAGGAAACTAAGAACTCACTAGCAAAAACAAAACAAAAACAAAAACAAAAACAACTTACCAGTATATTTCACCTGTAGTATATATATATATATATATATATTTGCATCACCAAATATCTCTTCCGGAGGTCCCCCAAATATCCCGTTTCCTGAGCCTGCCAAAAAGTGATCTTCCCAAATTCCCCTGTAAGGCTAGGAACACTGTGAGTGAGGAGTCTGGTCATTAACATTAACGTGGTTCCATAAAGCCACCCTTGTTTTTTTAAAAGTGCCTGGTCACATCTGATTAAAGCAATGTTTTCTCAAGTAAACATTTCAGTCAAGACCATGGTTGCAGGCCTAATGTTTCCAATATGCCCTGCTTACAAGGAAAGTAGGTTTATATTGCAAATTTATGCAATTTATGCAAATAAGTACATTGTTGTGAAAATAAGAATATTCCAAAGAGTTTCTGAATGCAGCAACAGGCAGGCTGGAAGAAAAAGATACCATTTATGAAGCTTCATTTCTCTTTATAAAAGAATTGTTTTGAATTACAGATAGCTTAAGAGAAAGAGGTTCCTGTATCCAGAAAACAGACTATTAAAATATCGACAATATCCAAAATCCACAGTCATCCCTTATCGGTTTGTTCAGTCCTTTGTAAAACTCTGCTGCACTGTTGTGGAGCAGCCTCACGAGCACATGTGTTTCACAAGGGTTCTGGAAATCTTGCCTCAGTCCTCTGGTGTGATTTCCAGGTTTTTAAAGCAATGTCGTCAGTAGGCTGTGTCTCTAGTCCAGAGTCACCTGGCATAGCCCTTCCCTATGGGGCTCTGACACAACCACTCTGGCCTGCAGGTGATTTGCAAGAGCTTTCAAGAAAGCATCAAAGTAAAGCAAAATGTGCCTCTGCATGACAAAAGACCTACAATGACTGCAAGGAACATATTATAGATAATATTTGAAAGTGAAAGATCTGATGAGGGTAATTTACAAGAATCCCCAATTGAAAACCCCTAGCTTAGAAGATGTTAGTTTCAAATATACAGAGTTAAAGCTGTGACCAAGTTAACATTTTAAAAATAACTGAAACCATGACTGAAAATCTGTGCTTGTTGTTTACTATCAGATAACACAGCAGCAGGCCATTGACGATTCTCTAGGACCTTGTCATACAGCATATGATTTCTGAAATAGTCACAGTAATGACATTTTGCTTCCGCGGGGAGAGTTAAGCATCGCTTCTGACTTGACAATGACTCCTATGCAACTCCTCAATAGTAACATATCAAATACACCTAATTGTTTTGCCATCTCTCTTTTTACAAGGCAAAAGAACAAAACTTTTATGATGTCCAGGAAGCCCTTGAGATGAACAAAAAACAATTTTAGATGCAAAAGATATCCTGTAGGAATCGGTTTTGGGAAAGGAAAATACCAAGTTGTCACAAGATCTAAACACCTGATTAAGATAAGATCACGGGTTCCTGAGGGTAGCAAATACTTGACTACAAGTTTAACTCAAGTCACAGTAAAAGATTTTAAACGTATGTACACAGAGTAACAGGATTGTAAAAAAAAAATCTTGTTTTTTTTTCAAAAGTAAGAAGATGTTTTTCTCCTAAATAATCAATGACTGGGCACCTGACTGGCTCAGATGCAAAGGATTCTTGATCTCAGTGAATTGGAGCCCATATTAGGTGTAGAGATTACTTAGATAAACAAACTTTAAATAATCAAGAACATGAGAAAGGCAATACAAAATACAGAAAGCTATTCTAAGACACAGAATCTTTGCCTTCTAGGCAGATTATTCAGAAGGTTAAAAAAAAAAAAAAATTCACAATCTCTTGTTGAAAATAGACCGATAATCCAGGGAAAAGTTTGTCTTTTTAACAGACAGAAAAACAAATATGCTTTGCATCAGTATAGTATTTGATACTAAAGCTTTTTTTGAAAATCTTATAAATGGATCCCTCAAACCCTGGCCAGCTTTGACTACAGCAAAGAAGTTCCTTTCCTGCAAGCTTTCTACAACTTTCTGCATCCATTCCAGTTTAAACTGGCCATTTAACCTTAGGAGAGTTATTCCTTTCTTTTTTTCCTTAGCAAAAACACATCCTGCAAATCTTGCATACAAAGTTGAACTGCTTTGCCACTATTGATCCTTGTAGAGTCTCATTCATAAATTGATTATAATTTTAAACCATAGTAACTTTCATTCCACATAGGAATAAAGGAGATGGATAATCCTAAACCTTCTGTGATACACCAGCATTTTTTTAAAAAAATATTTTATTTATGTATTTATTTGACAGAGAGAAACACAGCTGGAGAGGGAACACAGCAGAGGGAGTGAGAGCAGGAGAAGCAGGCTTCCCGCCGAGCAGGGAGCCTGATGTGGGGCTTGATCCCAGGTCTCCGGGATCATGACCTGAGCCAACGGCAGTTGCTTAACCAACTGAGCCACCCAGGCGCCCCATACCAGCATTTTGTAACAGACTAGCAGAGTTCACGAATCCACATCTCACAACTTGTAGTAACCATTCATAGTCCTATAGTATTTTATAAAGTGACAAAAAAGGAGCACATTTATTAACAGACCCTTATATATCTAGCCGATGTAATACATAAACATGAAAGGGAGAAGGCTATAAACTGAAAACTATGCCTAGTGGTCAATTTCAGTATTCAGTCTTACTCAGCAATGATCTGGACGAGGCTAATGCTCATCCACTAATTAGCTCAGTATTGAATAAGTAACTCAGTTTAGTATCAAATTCCTTCATCTCTAGAGATTTTAGAAATATTCACTTTATATAAATGATTATTTCTAAAGCAATTAGAATAGAACTTCTTTAAGAGCTTTTACGATCTAAGTTGGTAATGCTGTCCTGAGACAGGGAAATGTTACATACGCAGGCAATGAGAGGTGGAATCCTTTCTGAATTACAGACATAGACGTGCAAAAAGAGACGGGAGTTTAGTTTCAATTTTAAAATGTAAGCCATGGGTGGAGAGTAAACACAATTACAGAAGTCACTGGTCTGTGTCAAAGAGCTATTTGCTTCCCCTTTTTTATGAATCTTAATTGATCTGAGCTCAAAATAGACAAAATAGACAAACAGAAAAGTGTAACAAACCAAATTCTCTGTCATCTAAGAGATATAAGATCTTTATAAATCATTAGTCCTTTTTTTTAAAAAAGATTTTATTTATTTGACAGCGAGAAACACAGCGAGAGAGGGAACACAAGCAGGGGGAGTGAGAGAGGGAGAAGCAGGAGCGGGGAGCCCGATGTGGGACTCAATCCCCGATCTCCGGGATCATGACCTGAGCCGAAGGCAGTCGCCCAACCATCTGAGCCACCCAGGCATCCCAATCATTAGTCCTTTTATAGAAATCACCAAGTGGCCAGACCACAATATTGAAAGAAGCTAACACCAGAACACAGTACTCAAAAGGAGTAAAATCAAATCCTTGCTGTTGCCAACAATGGACAAGAGTCATGTGACAGGACCAGGAATTTGACCCACCACTGGCTCCCTGGACCAGCAATGAAGCCCCGTGGGTCCTGAGAGGCCTCATTACTTCACTGGAATAAACAAGGATCTAAGGGCAAGAACCAATCTACCCAAGTCATGGCACCAAACTGGCAAGATACACCAGCCAATTAAGGACAACATTTATTCAAACTATTGCAATAAGGAAAATAGTAATTAATAGTAAATGCCCTGAAGAAAAGGAAGGGGGTTTTATAAAGGCTGGTAAACAAGGAAGTCATCTACAAGTCCTATGAGAGTCGTGAGGAAGGATAGAAATGGGTCTTCTCTCAATATGTGAGGGCAGGCGAGTCCTTCACAGTTAGTTATTTGCTGGAGCACAAAGACTTGGGAAATTTCTTCATCATTGCTGTTTTATAAAAACACAGGACTCAGAATTTTTGATATGTGGACTTTATTATGTTGAGGAATGGTTCCTCTACACCTACATTGTTGATGGCTTTTATCATGAACAACAACAATCATGAATGACTGTTGTACTTTGTACATTGTAAATTGTTGTAATATATATATATATATATATATATATATATATATATATATATATATATATACACCCCCATCTTCTTTACCCCCTTACATATCAATAGACACTTGGGCTGCTTCTATAATTTAATATTTAATGTTGTAAATTGTGTTGCTATAAACATAAAGGTACATGTATCCCTTAGAACTAGTGGTTTTGTATTCTTAAGGTAAACACTCAGTGGTGGAATTACTGGATACTTCTTTTTTAATTTTTTGACGAAACTCCATACTGTTTTCCACAGTAGCTGCACCAGTTTGCATTCCCATCGGTAGTACAAGAGTGTTCCTTTTTTTCCACATTGTCCTCCAACACTTCTTTCTTGAATTTTTAACTTTATCCATTCTGATAGGTATGAGGCGATAGCTTCTTGTAGATTTAATTTGCATTTCTCAGATGATGAGTAATGTTGAGCATCCTTTTATGTATGAGCTGGCCATCTAGATGTCTCTTTTGAAGAAATGTCTGTTCATGTCTCTGCCCATTTTTAAATGGATTATTGTTTTGGGGGGTGTTGAGTTGTATCAACTTTTATTTATTTGACAGAGAAACACAGCTAGAGAGGGAACACAAGCAAGGGGAATGAGAGAGGGAGAAGCAGGATCCCTGACAAGCAGGGAGCCCAATGTGGGGCTCAATCTGGGACTCCAGGATCATGACTGATTGAAGGCAGATGCTTAACAACTGAGCCACCCAGGCTCCCCATGTATCTTCGATATTAATCCTTTATCAGTTATATAATTTGCAGATATCTTCTATTCAGTATGTTGCCTTTTCATTTTGTTGTTTCCTTTGCTGTCCAGAAGTCTTTTATTTTGATGTAGTCCCAATAGTTTATTTTTGCTTTTATTTCTCTTGCCGTAGGAGACATATCTAGAAAAATATTTCTACAGCCTGATGTCAGAGGTATTACTGCCTCTCTTCTAGGATTTTTATGGTTTTAGGTCTCACATTTAGGTCTTTAACCCATTTTGAGTTTATTTCTGTGCATGGTGTATGAAAGTGGTCTGGTTTCCTTCATTTACATATAGCTGACCAATTTTTCCAACACCATTTGTTTGAAGAGACTGCCTGTTTCCCATTGCATATTCTTTTCTGCTTTGCCTAAGATTAATTGGCCATATAATTGTGGGTTTATTTCTGAGTTTTCTATTCTGTTCTATTGATCTCTGTGTCTATTTTTATGTCGGTGCCGTACTGTCTTGATCACTACAGCTTTGTTATAGAACTTGAAGTCTGGAATTATGATACCTTATTTGTTTTTCAAAATTGCTTTTGTTATTCATGGTCTTTTGTGGTTCTATATAAATTTTAAAATATTTTGTTCTAGTTTTGTAAAAAAATGCTGTGGATCTTCTGATAGGGGTTACATTAAATCTGTAAACTGCTTTGGATAGTATGGACATTTTAACAATGTTTGCTAAAATGCTCATGTAATGTCTTTCCATTTCTTTGTGTCTTCTTCAGTTTCTTTTCATTACTGTTTTATAGTTATTGGAGGACAGGTCTTTTACCTCTTTTGTTAAGTTTATTCCTCATCATCTTATTATTTTGGATGCAGTTGTAAATGGTATTGTTTTCTTACTTTCTCTTTCTGCTGCTTCGTCGTTAGTGTAATGGAATGCAACAGATTTCTGCACGTTGATTCTGTGACTTTACTGAACTCATTTATCAGTTTTAGCAGTTTTTGGTGGAGTATTTAGGGTTTTCTATAGTGTCATGTTATCTGCAAAATGTGAAAGTTGGGTGCCTTTTATTTCTTTTTGTTGTCTGATTGCTGTGGCTAGGACTTCCAGTGCTATGTTGAATAAAAGTGGTTAGAGAGGACTTCCTTGTCTTGTTCCTGACCTTAAGGGAGAAGCTATTGGTTTTTCCCCATTGAGTATGATGTTCGCTGTGGGTTTTTCATATATGGCTTTTATTATGTGGCGGTATGGTCCCTCTAAACCTACTTTATTGAGGGCTTTTACCATGAATGGATGTTATACTTAGTCAATTGTTTTTCTGCATCTATCGAGAAGATCATATGGTTTTTATCCTTTCTTTTACTGATGTTATGTATCATGTTGATTGATTTGCAAATATCGAACCACCTTTGAGAATCCCTGGGATAAATCCCACTTGATTGTGGTGAATGATTTTTTTAAATGTGTCATTGGATTCTGTTTGCTATCATTTTGTTGAGGATTTTTGTATGTATGTTCATCATAGCTATTGACCTAAAATTCTTTTTTTTTGTGGTGTCTTTATCTGGTTTTGGTATCAGGTTGATATTTGCCTCACAAAATTAAATTGGATGTTTTCTTCCTTCTGTGTTTTGGAATAGTTTGAGTAGACTAGGTACTGAGTCTTCTTTAAATGTTTGGTAGAATTTACCTGTGAAGCCATCTGATCCTGGATTTTTGTTTGTTGGGTGTTTTTTGATTACTGATTCAAACTCCTCGGTGGTAATTTGTTCTTTCTAATCTATTTCTTCCTGTTTCAGCTTTGGTAGTTTATATGTTTCTAGGAATTTATCCCTTTCTTCTAGGTTGTCTAATTTATTGGCATTTATTTTTTATAATATTCCCTTCAATTATTTGTATTTCTGTGATGTTAGTTATTTCTCCTCCTTCATTGGTCATTTTGTTTATTTGAATCCTTTCTCTCTCCACCTCTCTGTCTCTCTTTGATGAGTCTGGAGAGGGGTTTATCAGTTTTGTTGATCTTTTCAAAGATCCAGCTCCTGGTTTCACTGATCTATTCTGGTTTTGGGGTTTTGTTTTGTTTTGTTTCTGTATCACTTATTTCTGCCCTAGTCTTTATTATTGCCTTCCTTCTCCTGGTTTTGGGTTTTGTTTGCTGTTGCTGGCTTGCTCTTTTTTTTTTTTTTTTTTTTTTTTTTTTTTTTTTTTTTTTTTTTTTTTTTTTTTTTTTTTTTTTTTTTTTTTTTTTTTTTTTTTGGCTCCTTTAGATGTTAAGTTAGGCTGTTTATTTGAGATTTTTCTTGCTTCTTGAGGTAGGCCTGCACTGCTATACACATCCATCTTAGACTCTCTTTTGCTGCATCCAAAAGGTTTGGGACTGCTGTGTTTTCATTTTCATTTGTTTCCATGTGTTTTTTGATTTCTTCTTTGATTTCTTCTTTGACCTTTTCATTATTGAGTAGCATGCTCTTTAACCTCCATGTAATTTGTGGTCTTTCCAGATTTTTCCTTTTGGTTGATTTCTAATTTCATAGCATCGTGGTCAGAAGAGATGCATGGGGGGGTAAGTGTCTGCCTTCGGCTCAGGTCATGATCCTAGGGTCCTAGGATCAAGCCCTGCATTTGGTTCCCTGCTCAGTAAGAAACCTGCTTCTCCCTCTCTCATCCTTCCCACCGCCGCTTTGTTCCCTCTCTTGTTGTGTCTTTCTCTGTCAAATACATAAATAAAATCTTTAAAAAAGAAAAAGAAAAAGAAAGGAGAGATGAATGGTACGACTTCAGTCTTTTTGAATTTATTGAGGCTTGTTTTGGGCCTCATATGTGATCTCTTCTGGAGAATGTTCCATGTGTACTTGAAGGAAATGTGTATTCTGCTGTTTTAGGATGGAATGTTCTGAATATATCTGTTAAATCCATCAGATCCAGCACGTCATTCAAAGCCTTGTTTATTTGTTGTTTGGTTGATATGTCCATTGATTTAAGTGGGGTGTTAAAGCCCCCTGCTATTTTTTATATAATAGTAGTATTTGTTCTCTTACGTTTGTTATTAAGTGTTTTATGTATTTGGGTGCTCCCATATTGGGGGCATAAATATTTATAATTGTTAGATCTTCTTGTTGGGTTGTTCCCTCTATTATGACATCATCTCCTTCTTTGTTTCATTTACAGACTTTGTTTTAAGATTTGTTTTGTCTGATATAAGTATCACTACTCTGGCTTTCTTTTGACATCCATTTGCATGATAAATATTTCTCCCTCCCCTCACTTTCAATCTGCAGGTGTCTTCACATCCTAAATGAGTCTCTTGCAGGCAGCATAGAGACAGGTTTTATTTATTTTTTTAATCCACTCTGTCACCTTATATCTTTTGATTGGAATATTTAGTCTATTTACATTCAAAGTAATTATTGATAAGTAGGTACTTATTGCCATTTTGTTACTTCTTTGTAGTAGTCTTGTTGTTTTTCCCTGATCTTTTCTTTTCTTTCTCTGTTTCATGGTTTGCTGGTTTTCTTTAGTGACATACTTGGGTTACTTACTCTTTATTTTTTGCATATCTGTTACTGTTTTTTTTTTTTTTTTGGTTACCATTGCGTTTACACATAACATCTTCTGCTTATATCAGTCTATATTAAGCTTATGGTCATTTATTTTTGAACTCATTCTTTACTCCTCTCCCCTTCATGTTTCAGATTTTTGGTTTCATTTTTTCCATCTTTTTATTTTGTGCTTCCTATTTTTCTTACTCTTACTTATGGCTTTTGTCTACCACTCAGAGTCCCCCATAACACTTCTGGTAGAGCTGGTATAGTGGTCATGAATTTTTTTTTCTTTTGTTTGGGAAACTCTTTATCTCTCCTTCTATTTTGAATAATAGCCTTCCCAGGTGAAGTATTCTTGGCTACAGATATTTTCCCTTTTAGCACTTTGAATACATTGTGTCACTTTATTCTGGACTACAAAGTTTCTGTTGAAAAATCAGCAGGATAGCTTTGTGGGATTCCCTTGGTGTGTAACTGTCTTCTTTTCCCTTGCAACCTTTAAAATTCCCTTTATCACTATTTTTTTGAAGATTTTATTTATTTTTTAAATACTATGTGTCTTGGTGTTGATCTCTTTAGTTTGAATTTGTTGGAGGATCTCTGTGCTTCCTGAGTCTAGATTTCTGTTTCCCTCCCCAGATTTGGGATGTTTTCAGCTATTATTTCTTCAAATATATTTTCTGGCCCCCTTCTCTTTCTTTTCCTTCTGGGATCCCTATAGTACAAATGTTGTCATGCTTGATGGAGTCACTGAGTTCCCTAAGTTTATTTCCACTGTGTAGTATTTGTCTTTTACCTGTTCAGCTTGATTGGTTTCTGTTACTCTACCCTTTAGGTCACTGATGTGTTCCTTTGCACTTATAGCCTATCTATTGTATTTTTAATTTCATTTATTGCGTTCTTCATCTCTGATATGTAAATTTTTTGTTAATAGTCTCACTTGATGTCCTCCACCCTTTTCTGAAGTCCAGTGAGTAGCTTTATGACTAGTCCTTCAAATTCTATATCAGGCATATTACTTATTTCTTTTTTGCTTAGATCTCCTGCTGTGATTTTTTTATGTTCTTTCATTTAGAACATGTTTCTCTGTGATCTCATTTTGTCTACCTCTCTGTGTCTGTTTCTGTGTATTATAAAAGTCAGCTACATCTTCTATTCTTGGAAGTAGTAGCTTTACACAGAAGAGGTCTTATGTGCCTTGCAGCACCCCTGTTCATCAGAACCTGGTACTCCAGGGGAGTCTCCTCTGTGTGTTGCTTGTGTCCTGCTATTGTATCTGAGTCCTGAGTCATTTTTCCTTTCAGTCTAGACATCTGCATTGACTCTCTGCATATTGTCTGCCATGCTTGCTCTCTGTAATGGTAGTGAGTTCTGGGCAGGCCAGCTTGGAGGGGGTGTGTCAGTAGGAGGGCTTAGGGGCAGGGCAGTAGTGTTAGCAAAATTTGCACTGACCTACTTGTAGGCTGGCATGATGAGCACATGGCATTATCAAAATTTGCACTGAGCCCCTAGTCCTGGGCCCACTCCCCTGAAGTGTGGTGGCGGCAGCTGAACTTCCAGAGTAGGGTAGCGGGGGTTGCCAGGGTGCACAGTGTCTGCATGCAAGGCAACTGAGCATGGAGTGTGGCTGCTGGGGCATATCATATCTGTGCACTCATTGGCTGGCTGGGGTGGTGAGGTTTTCACTGAACCATGAGTCCTAGGCCAGATCCCCTAAAAATGGGGTCACCATGGGGGCATGATGCACAAAAGCAGACGTTGGAGGGGCTCATGTGCAGTGTTAACAAGAATTGTGCTGAGCCCAGGGCAAGGTCAGTAGGCTCTGAGTGGGCAAGTCTTCAGGAGAACTTGTGAGTGGGGTACACTGCTGGCAGGTTAAGTAGCAAATGTCCCTGCAGTGCCATCTCTAGTAGGTGGCTCTGTGTTTATGTGAGGGGGCGGGGCGATGGGGGGGAGTGAGGGGAGGAAAATGGCAACTTTCAGGTCCTTTGTTCCCAGAGAGGTCCCCCAGCACTCTCCAAAATCAACATACACAGAGATCCTTCCCATTGTGCAAGCAGTTGCTTTTATGTTGCCTCTCCTTGGGCTGTTATCTCCTTAAGGATGAGGACCCAGCTATCACTCACCCTTCCTGCTTGGCTGTGCTTGAGCCTTTAGACTTTTAAAGCTCTAGGCTCCAAATCCCACTGGTTATACAAACTTTCAGAATTCGACCGCTCTGGTTTTCAAGGCCAGACATTATGGGGATTCGTTTTCCCTGTGTGGGCTCCCTGGTGCTGCTTTTCTGTGCCTGCAGCTCCCAGCCCCTGTTCCTGCCCTTCCTAACCTCTCCTGTGAGGCTTCTTCTCTACATGTAGTTGTAGAGTTTGTTTTGCCAGTGTTTGGATTGCTTTCCATTTTATTGGCTTGGAGGTAAGTGATATCTAGTTGTAAGCGTGGGACAGGATTAGCTCAGGGTCCTCCAACTCCACCATCTACCCTGCACCCTCTGCTGCTCATACTCTAATTCTTGACAGGATCCCTTTGAGAATGTTTGTATATACACACACCACATATAATATTATCTTACAATTATATTTTATATACAAATATATGATATATATGTATGTCATATATAAAGTATTAAAATGTTCTTTTATGAATAGTGATAGTAGATGGTCATTGTTTGTTTCATTTCAAAAATAAATTTGGCTATTTGATCTCCGTTCTTAATTTTTTTAATTATCATTTTATTGTCTCATGAAATACTAAAGTCTTAAATAAACTAGATAGCCCTTGATTTTCACTCCCACCTTGCCATGAGATGGCAATTCACACCTGATCCCAACCACACAAAAAGAAACAGGAAGACCCACCTCTTCTGAAAGACCACCATTGACTCAGAGACAGTGTCTCCTGTCTCCCTTCTGAAAGTGACCTGAAAATCAATACCAAGCTCTGAAATCCACCATATAAAAAAATAGTAATGTTTAGGATCATTTAGAAGAAAGATTACTTTAATGAATTTTGGCCCCTTGTTTAAGGTAAAAAACTATGACCATGTGTTAGGTATAACCATATTTCATGCAATGTGTGACCCAAAAGAATGATTTAATAGCTATAGTCCAAGAAGTGTTGAAAACTCTGGTCCGGTTTATAATTCCCAATATAGGACACATATAAACAGAATGAGAAACCCAAGAATCAAACTGATGACTGTGTCGAGGTCTGGAGAAACTCCATTTTAAGATAGAAAGCCAAATTTTAACCTTCATTTATGCACGTTTTGCTCTCTATGATTTTTCTTGGGCATTTCTGCACGCAGGCAAGGGGAGGATTTAAGTAGTCCCTTTGTCCATCATCTCTCCTCCACTCCCATTCTGAAATAACGTTTTTGAGTTGGAAGGGAAAGTAAAGTAATCAACCCTCCTGCAGTGAATGATAATGAGGATAAGAGCTAGTCCTTATACAGTACTTATGTGCCAGAAATATTCCATGTACTTTATGAACTCATATGTCATCTATGAACCCATTTAATATAGACCAACAAAATAAGAACCATTGTCTCCATTTGACAGACAAGAAAATTGAGTATAAAAGGTACAAAGTGAGAATACACAACTCAACTGGTGGAGCTTCCAATCAAACCCTGGCCGTGTGGCTCCAGACCCAGCCTCTTCATTGCTTTATTTTACTACCTCTGGAGAGAAGAAAACTTCAGATCGGTAATATTAATATCCAAGGGCAAGTGCAAAATAAAATGGAAGTTAGCCCAACAGCTTCTTAGTTACCCAAGATCACTAAGATCTGAGATTACTTGGCTCTGGGTTATAGGTTTGGTAGAGTTCCGTGATCTATTGCCTAAACCCAAATGTGCGTAATGCAGATACTTTGACCTGGGGCTCACCTTTCTGGTTTAACCAGGAATTTTAACCACCAAATGAGAAAAGCCACATAACCTTTTGCAATTAAAAAGAGAGGCATGCAATTAACCCCACCACCAAAAAAAAAAATCAAGATTTTTTTTTTTTTTTTTTGGTCATTACAGGACTAGCAAATAGTAAGTGTCTGAACATTAGGGAAATATAGATTAGGGAAGGTAGGCTAATTCAACTTTTCTTATTTGTAAACTCTCACTTTTGTCAAATGTAAAAGCTTGTGGTTTCTGCTCTTGTTCTAGTTTATATAATCACATTCCAAACAACTTATGTGGACTTTGGTGAGGGCTTTTTTTTCCCCACACATTTCTGCTTCCCTCATCAACCTCATGTAATTAGCTTGAAACAAGAATTATTTTTCATTCATTTTTTTTCTTTCCCTTACATTTTTTAAGTTCTGAGGCTTGACTGTCAACTGAATCTTGAACTGGGTGATTAAATGGTTCATATGCTCCAACATGTTGTAATGCATGTCATACTCCTTGGAGCTCCTCTGCCCCAACTTGATAAAATGAGTGATACCGGGACACCATTGTCATACACACCCCCAAATCTGGGTGTGTAACCTTCCACTGCCTGAACTTGTTCAGATGGAAATGGGATTGCCAAAGTACCTGGATATCCTCACCCCGGTGCTTTTATTATGAAAGCTGCTTCCGGAGAGAAACTCACAAGTGAAAAGCATGGAGTGGGAAGAAGGAACTCTCTCTGAGACAAAAGTCCTTTGGAAAAACCAAAGGTAAAAACCTAGATAAATTTGAAACCCTGTGTTTGTCACGGAAGTTGATTTCACTCACTAAGCAAATGGTCACAGAAGAAATATGCAGCTTTGGAGAAAGTGCCTGGCTGTGTCAATCATTCCATGTTTCACCTCTGAGCAGGAATAGCACATAAAACAAAGACACCATATGCCTTAGTCCTCAGTTCCTGACAATTTCCTTTTCTTTTTTCTTGTGTCCAGTTCACCTTTTATAATGTACTGTAAATGAGCCCCTCTTAATTTCTGAAGTTAATTCACACTGACATTAAGAACCTACTTTACTCAGTGAAGACCTTTCTCAACAACCCTCAGATCTTGATTTCCCCAAGTCCTGCCAGGGCCCTGCCCAATGATCTTGTGCTAAATGCCAAAATCATTCAACCATTTGTCACTGCGCAGTGTAGAATAGACAGCAAAGGGAAATCTCTCAAAGGATCAGCCTGCTCTCTATGATTCAGGGAACCTTTATGCGATCCCCGGCACCTTATGTGGACTGGGCTCTCCCAGATTCTGCTCACCTTCCGTGTTCTTGATCTTTTTGCCCCTCTTGACCTTCATTTCCTTTCTTCTCTTCCTTCCCCTTTGCCATCTACAGTTTAGCTTATGGGAGAGAGAATCTTAGTACTATTGGCTACCTTAGGGTATACGCCATAACCCAGGACATAGAAATACCACTTCAAGAGTTTTGTACCTGAATGATGGTTTTAAAACAAAAAAAAACCTTTTTATTTTAGAATGATCTTAGATTTGTGTTAGTTGCAAAGCCAGTCGAGTTCTCATATGCTCTTCACCCTAACATTCCCAGCTTCTCCTAAGTTAAAATGTACATAAGCATGGTACGTTTTTCGAAACTGGAAAATCAACAGTGATAGAACTATCAACTACATTTCAGATTTTATTCAGATTTTACCAGTTTTTCCACT
Source organism: Spilogale gracilis (assembly GCA_004023965.1). Lineage (NCBI taxonomy): Eukaryota > Metazoa > Chordata > Mammalia > Carnivora > Mephitidae > Spilogale > Spilogale gracilis. The sequence goes on along the minus strand of PITA01015090.1, from coordinate 10,219 downwards.
GTTGTTCTTTTCCTATTCCCAGATGCTGAAAACGAGACCTCTACCTACACTCTTATCACTCTGTCTGTGTGTGTGTGTGTGTGTGTGTGTGTGTATTTAATAATGCAAATAGAAGGGCTGCTTGTTCAACATGGAAGGTTTTTCTTCCTTGCGTTTTAGATAGACACCACTGATGAAGTGGCAGGGGTGATCATAGGATATTATATACCGGGGATACCCTCAAACTTTAGCTTTCCAACTCTGTACTAGTTTCATCTGAGGACTATTTGTAAAATATACATGCTCTACCCCATTGAAGATTTATTGAACTGGAATCTCTAAGGAGGAAGGATAAGAATCAGAACCTGTGCTTTACAACTCCCTCACTATTGGGCTGTTAGGGACCAGAAACATTTACTTTCGACATTTCCATTTCAGAAGTTAAAACAAACTTCCCATTTTATATCCCCTAATTGGTGACATATGTCTTACTATGAATAGATGCATGTAATAATTTGTGATGAATGTTACATGTCTTTTTAATAGTTTTTCCTTGACTATAATGGGCTTTCTGCTCCTAGGCCCATACTTCGCTCAGTCTTACTTGAATACAGTGTCCTCCGTAAACATGGGCTTTCGAGCCACAGAGATCTTGAGTTCAATATCTAGTTTTGCCACTTATGGACTTGACAGAGTTGTATAACTTCTTTGTCATTTTTCTCTGTCTATAATAGAGAAGAATTATTGCTACTAATGTGAAGGATTGCTGTGAGTATAAACTACCTAACACATTGAAGGCTTAGGATCCAGTATTATTTACCAAAAAGAGGCAATCCTAAAAATTTGTCATGTGAGATGAAAAGATTTATAAAAATCACAAAATTGGGAGTACACAATATTAAGTCTTGTGTTTCTCTTAGTTTCTTGTATAGTTAGAATGGCCTCCCACTAAGAATTTCCAACACAACCTCCAGTTAAGTAGTTCTTCGACGTGTAGTAAATATAGAGGAAATTTGACTTCTTTGTATTTGGAAAGAAAGGAGACCCCAAAAAAACGAAACAACAACAACAACAAAACCCCAAATGTTGATGGTGTAGAAATCAAGTAGCAGAAGTAGAAATAATCAGAATTCTCTATAAATTTCCGGCAGTCTTGTGGCTGATTTGTAGAGAACAATAAACACCTGTAGACACCTCATTGTATATTTCTTCTACAAGTTATATTCCCTTTTAAAAATGTATGTGGATTTTATTTTTTATTTTTTTAAATAGTTTATTTGTTTATTTGACAGAAAGAGAAACCACAAGTAGGCAGAGAGGCAGGCAGAGAGAGAAGAAGCAGGTTCCCTGCTCAGCAGAGAGCCTGATGTGGGATTCAGTCCCAGGACCCTGAGATCATGATCTGAACCGAAGGCAGAGGTTTAACCCACTGAGCCACCCAGGCACCCCATGTATGTGGAAAAAAAAATTCCCTCTGCAAAATGATAGTAAATGGTATCAACTATTTTATACATTCTGCACCCTTGATTATAAAGCCCATTACAAAGTATATTACCTTAAATTTCACAGAACAACTTTGAAAAGGGGGGGGGGGTATGGTGTGCCTAGCTGGCTCAGTCATGAAGCATTTGCCTTCGGCTCGGGTCACAATGCCAGAATCCAGGGATCGAGCCAGCTCCCCGCCCAGCAGGAAGCCTGCTTCTCCCTCTCTCACTCCCTCTGCTTGTGTTCCCTCTCTAGCTGTGTTTCCCTCTGTAAAATAAATAAATAAAATCTTCAAAAAAATTATAAAAGGGGCGATATGTTTGTCATGGATTAGATGTTCTAAATGAAGAGACTTTCCTATTTTGTCATAATTTGTTTCTTTTTGTTTATGCACTGTTTTATTTCAAATCACACATTAAGAAGTTAAAATGCATGGACACATTTATCCAAATGATATTGGCCAAATCCTGCAGATGCCAAAACATGAGACATTATCCTAAGCTAAGAGGCCCTTGTCATTCCCAACAGATTTTCTCTTTCTCTTCATCCCGTCCCATATTAAAGAATCAGGCTTACACATGATGCTCTCTCTCCCAGACCACTTGTTCATTGATTCTTTTCATTAGCTACTTACAAAAGAAACTTCCCTGAGAAGGAATCTTTATCTGTTTTGTTCATGAATGTATTCTTACTGTGTAGACTAGTGCTCATTACACCATAGGTGTTCAGTAAATAAATGAATAAGTGAGACACTAGATGTTTTAAATACATCATCTCATTTGATCCTTATAACCTCCCAGTGCTATACATACTGTTACTATCTTCATGTTACAGACAAAAACGTGGGGAGATATGAAATTACTCAAGGTTGCACAGCTGGTAAGAAAGTAGATGGCAAGTACTTCACAATATAAAACATAATGGAATATTGCCTTCCTCTCTGTTATTTCTGAGGACATGTGCGTGCTTAGGTGAGGTTGGGAAAGTTTGGGGCACTGGGAGAATAGAGAAGTCATGGTAGAATTTCATCCACATCATGTGAACCCCATATCCTGCTCCCATTGTCTGACCCTCACTTTTTATCCTTTTTATCTCCATCTGTCTCTTATTTTGTTTTTCTCCTCAAGAATCTTTCTAAGGCTTTCAAATGAAATCACTAGCCATTAATAGTGGAAATACTCCTGAATTCATTGAGCTATTTTTATGTTCTATTAGCTGAAGAGAGATTAACTTTTTTTTCTGTATAATTCCCCATACTCACACTCACATGACTGTGGAGCTTCAGAAAAATCCTGAAATTATCCTGGGTGGGCTGCATATAAATTTTCACACTGCCAAATTCTCCAAGCAGCTCTTTCTTAATTCATCATCAGTCTAGAAATCTAAACCAACACGGAAAACTAAGGGCCTGAAAGATTTATTTCCACTTTCAGACCTCCTCCCTGATGTTCCGGGGCTGTGTCAACATAGGCAGAGAGCACTAGAGAGCCAAGGGTCTTTAAGAATCCCCTGACATTAGAAGTGAAGGGGAACTTTGAAACTTTTATCCACACCTCCTCATTTTACACATAAGACAATGGAATCAAAGCCAACAGAACACACTCCTCTCTTCTCAGTGATTCTAATAATAAGGGACAATTGTGGACAAAAGGAGTCATATGGGTGATAAGGATTTTTTTTTATTTTGAAAGACTGACATCTTTTACTAATTACCACTTTTCTGAAATTTGCATAGCCACAGAGTAACTCCTCTATAGGAAGACTTTGATAAATGTCCTAAAGAATTAAATTCAATCATCATTTATTGGGTGTCTGTTTGTTTATTCTGAAATATTCCATATTGTTGTACAGTTGATCTAAAATAATCAAAAATACATAAATATAAAAAGTTAATATAACTCATTGAATTAACTTGGGGAAAGAGGATTTAAATTAAAAAAAACAACAACAACATTAAAACCTGAGGTGGGATAAGCATGCAGAAATGTTACCATGAAACTCTGAGGAGAAGTCTAAAAGTAAATCCAGCTCCCCAGTAAGCAAAGAGAAGAAACCTGATTTCTTCCAACACTCATAGTTGTGATAATACTCAAACCAGTTGTGGAGACACTGAGACACTGCACATCATTCCATGACAAAAAGACCTGAGGGATGTTTCTTGTTTGGAGGATGAGGGTCTAGCTACAATTTGCAGTGCCCTTTGGTAAGCGGAGAGAATATAAGCTGAATGGTGTCGTCACTGGACTTAACAATTTGGCTGGAAAGGCATAAGAAGGTAGGTATGTTTATGAACGAGAACAAAGAGTGTTCTAATAGCAGTTCCAAAATAATGTTCTAAGATCACGGAAAAAGGAAGGAATCTGAATGGCAGGATTTAGAAAGACTTTATGGAGAAAGTGTCATAGCGACAGGCCTTGAAGGCTGCCCAGATTTGCAAAGGAACAGGTTCAGGGAAACATAGAGTAAAAGAATTGAGTGCTAAAAGGAACAAACCCTTTTTGCTGATAAGATTGTCGAAAGGTGTAGCATCTATACTACCATAGGACAATGATTTTTTTTTTCCCCTCCATCATCAGGAATTGCCCTGGGACATTGACTGATCTGTGTGATATTTATCAAAGCTACACTTAGTAACTCCAGTGATCTCTTGAAATAAAAAGTAAGGTACGTTTAAACTCCTTCAGTTTAAAGGAAACAGTAGTATCTTGTATAAGTCTATGACTTTGTAGTTGGAAAGTCTGAGCAAAGTGTAATGATAGTTTCATGGCAGCTATGGTGTGTATCGCTGGGTAGGGGTAGAAGAGGATCCCTGGGTTTTGCTTTTAAAAGCTTCATGAAATATGAAACTAACAACCAAAAGGATTAATCTGACCAGTGAGGCAGGAGGGAATGCTTGCCTTTGTGAAGTGAAATCACGTCCTTGACCCTGAGGTTGCATCTGGGCTCTCATTGTGCCCCTTACTAAACAAGATCCAAGAAGAGTAAACGCAATATCTAACAGGGTAGTCTCGATCTGTTCTACGCCCATCGTGATCCATCCTGACTTTTTCTTCTCCCAAACTATCCATGGGTATAGTTTGAATCCTTTAAAGAAAGGTGGCTTCCCTAGTTATGGGAGAGAAGCACTGAAGAAGGATGCTGTCAGAACAGAAAGGACTGTCAGCCTGAGTAGATAAAAATTAGTAAGAAGCATTATGTGCTAAGAGGTACAAAAATGACAGTGGCTTAGCTCCATGAAATCTTATTGTTAAAAAAATTGTGTATCTATATATCTGAAGACAATCAAAGCATGACATTTTAGCCCCAAATTAGGGAGAGAAGAGCAATTGTTGAAAAGACATTCTTCTCAACAATATATACTATGATATGAAAGATGTGCCCCAGACAAGAGTTTGGAAACTACATTTTGTGGTTCCATTGGGTGAGCATGGCTCCAAGAACTCTCAGACCACTGCTCTCTGGAGAAGGGTGCCCTTCACTCCATGGAAGGTAAAACAATGGGTAGAAGTAACCCTTCCCCCCAGGTTAAAATAGTTGTGCCTTTCACAACGAGCTGTCCGTGACCAAATGCAAAGGGACTGATCTTTTCTCAGAGGAAGATGGAATATCAAACATGATTTAGAATAAAAGTAATACTGCCTTTGAATGTAGAAATGAATTAGTCCAAACTTCTTATTCTAACTGAAGGCCAAGTACACGAGCTTTCATGGCACACATGACCATAAGGAGTCAACAATACCCTGAATCCCTGCTATGAAGGATGATGCAAGGGACATATATTGTGACACTTCTGTTTGGGGTTCTGTTTGGATTCTATTAATGGATAATAAGTCAGATAATTTTAGTGCTGGGCATTTTTTTCCTAATCTCCTCAAATGGGGCTGATGCTCATTCATTCATTTTGTCACACTTTTCTTTATGCAACAATTTCATAGAAAAACATGAATGCTATTTCTGAGCAATTTGGGGAGGGGGGGAGCATTCAAGATCATGGCTCACTGTAGTGGACTCCAAAGATGGAAGAAGGTCCCTATGATCCCTAAGTCCTGGTGTTCACCCTCTTACGTGATTCCCTCTGCCCGAATGGGAGCAGAACTTTTGACTCGTTTCCTGCCAATAGAATGCAACAAGGTTGAACATATATATGTGACTACATGTTTGTGATTCCATGATTATGTTACATAAGATCGTAGTTCATGTCTTGCTGGAGTCTCCCCTTGCCTTGGTGTCTTTGAGGAAACAAGTGGCTTTGTTGGGGAACCACACATGACGAGGAAATATGGGTGGCCTCAGGAAGAGAGGGCAGCCTCCAGCTGAGAGCCAAGAAAGAAGTGAATTCTGCCAAAAGTGTGAATGAGCTTGGAAGCAGATCCTTCCCCAGTTGAGTCTTGATGAGACTCAGCAAAATTATATACAGATTCCTAAACCACATAAATTGTGGGGTGGTTAATATGTGTTATTTTAAATGGCAGTGTTTGTGGTATTTGTTACACAGCAAAAATAACTAATAACTAATAGAGTAAACAACTAATACACTTACTAAAAAAGTCAACAGCTATTATCAGTCCTAGCAAATGGATTTATTTTCTTTTGATATCCATGAACACTGTGTGATTTGCTTTATTTCATTTCCTCATATTTTGAGTATTAAAAGTATATTCAATTTTTAACATGCTGATCACCTCTGCCCTTTTCCTGTGTGTTGTATGTATGTGTTTTTGTTTAAATTCAATCATGATGCAGGAGATCATTCAAAATGCTTTTAATTAAAAAAACTTTCTATGTGATAGTACCTTAGAGGCCAATCCTCAGCACTATTTCAAGGTTTCTCAGGGCATTTCCTTCTGGAATTTCTCTACGCATTCTGCCGTGGCTTTTAGTTTGTCTTACTAGGGATCAGTTAGCTGCCCATCAGGTCTTCTTGAGGTCTGTGATTTGACCAGCTCTGTGCAGGGCCCTAAAGTGTTCAAATCAAGGAGTTATGGTAAGACATAGCCCCATTCCTTGGGGTATAGAGGTATTAGACTAAAGGACAGGTCTAAACTACGAGTTTGATGAAACAGTCTATAAAGCTTGGAGACAGACTTAGCTCAAAGAACCATATTTATTATCCAATTTACTTGAGAAGCTTAGAAAAAATTCACATATTAATTTATTTCTTCATCCCTCTCTCCATCTCTCCCTTTCTCCTTTCTCTTCCTCCTTCCCTTCCCACATATCTATTAAAATATGCCCATTATTAGCATAGCGTGATAGACACCAATGTCTTTTAAAGACCTTATCAGAAACTCATTTTGTATCTCCTTATAAATATATTAATTGTCAAAAGAACTTAAAAAGACTGTGGACACAAAGTGATGGAGCATAAAGTCATATGTTTACGTTGGCTGCCCGGTGCCAGAACGTCTTGCCCTGAGATGCCCTCAGGTGTTTCTTTTTTTTTTAAATTTATTTATTTTTATTGTTACTTAATTTTTTTTCCCAGTGTTCCAAGATTCATTGCCCATTTCCCACACCCAGTGCTCTACGCAATAGGTGCCCTCAGTACCCACCACCAGGCTCTCCCAACCCCCCCCTCCAAGTCCCTCAGTTTGTTCCTGTGTCCAAAGTCTCTCTTGTTTTGTTTCTCTCCCCGAATTACCCTACTTCTCAGGTGTTTCTTTGGGTTCACCAATCACAACATGAAAAGCCCCCTTAACTTCGGTCTTCAGCAGTAAGCTAGAGCTGGCTTATATTGGCTTGCACACCCCAATCACATGTGTCTCTTCCAGACACAGATTCAGTGACATCTCTTTTGGTAGCTCGTGATTGGTCATGTTGGGAATGATCCTACCACAGAAACTGGCAAATACTAGGACCTACAAATGCTACAAATCTGTTTTCTCTCTCTCTCTCTCTCTTTTTTTTTTTTTTTTTTTCTAGTTCCTTGTCAAAGATATTTTAGGCTCTCATCACCACTTTTGGTTTGATTTTCCTTTTACCTCCCTTCTGGTGCTCCTCAGTTAAAGCTCATTGCAGGTCTTTGTACTTGAGGGTGAGACCAGTTCTAGCGAAATATAAAATAAGTCAAGTGTTTGCCCCTTTTACTTAAACCTTTTCCCTTTCTACATCTCCTAGCTTTTTTCCTTTTTCTTTTCAGCCTTGCCCCAGCCCCAGCTCTTCCTAATCAGAAAACTTGCCAGAAATTGTATGACTATTTATCATAGGCTAAAATATTCTTCCTGAAAGTCAGAAAAGTAAAGAAAAGGAGAAAGAAGAGATTTAAGTTCTATATCAAACCCTGTCTACTTAGGAGTAGCTTCATCAAGCATTTTGAAACACAGTTAATGATAACTTATTTAATCATGATTTAAGAAATGGAAGTAGGAAGATTTGGGGGTTGGCCCAATGATAGGGAGATTCACAGATGGGGGGCAGACACAGAAGAGAAGGGACTGGGTGCTAAATACTACATAGATCCCAAAAGTGGGGTAAATTCTTTATTAGGAGAAAATACTCCTTTTGTTCCCATGTAAAATCTCCTATAAAGCATGTTATTATGCTCATTGCAAGTCTTTCATTCTTTTGTTTAAATGCAGATAAATGGTCCTTGATTTGCTGGAATTTCACACTGGCAAGGATGAGCCTCGTGCACCCCCTCACCACTCAACAGCTCAGATGATCTTGCAGACACATCTCCTGTCCTGTGGGTCTTTGAATGGACTCACCACTAGGCCTGCTCCTAAGAACTGAAGGCCACTTTGGGATAGGGAATTGGTCAGTGTAACTCCCTCTCTGTGTGCTCTAGCCTATATTCATGTTCCTGGGGTCATAGGAACTTTCTGAAACCAACCTAACCTCTAGAAACATGAGACAATGAATGCCTAGCATACATTTTCAGAACATGCTTCATGCACACAGCGTGGCCTCCCTCTAGCAAATTAACGGGGCACAGAGGCAGTCTAGGCAATCACATTATTTAAAGGGCTTTTCCTCCCGCATTATTGTGGAAAGGGCAATTTTTCCCCATTAGACTGCCTCGGGAAGACAGTGTCAGCAACAGACTTCATATATTCATTCATGCGGGTTAGAGCATTGTGTTTTCAAGATTCTAAAGTTAAACTCCAGTTATTCCTGGAATAGGGACCTATTACCTGAGTATTAGCCAGTAGTGTTTTTAAAGATTTTATTTATTTATTGACACAGAGAGAGGTCACAAGTAGGCAGAGAGGGAGGCAGAGAGAGAGGAGGAAGCAGGCTCCCTGCTGAGCAGAGAGCCCGACGCGGGCCTCAGTCCCAGGACCCTGAGATCATGACCTGAGCCGAAGGCAGAGGCTTTAACCCACTGAGCCACCCAGGTACCCCAGTAATGTTTTTGGTAGCATCTGTTACCTTGGCCAGTATCAGAAAGTAAGACCCTGAGGGAATGATGCACAGACAGGTACCTTTCCAGTTGAGGCTGGTGCAAGAAAATGGCTCAGAGCACACTTAGTTTAGAAGACTACAGTAGACCTAAGAGGGGTGCTGGGTGTAAGGACCTATTTAAAAGTCCAAGCCACCTTGCTGTTTACTCAGAAAAAGTAGCTCCAGGAAATATGGGCAAACAGCCCCTGGAAAACAAAGGTGAGCCAGGTTGGGGGAGGCACCCAATCAGTTAACCCCCAACCTCCAGACCCTGAGCAATGGAGATGCAAACTAAGAATGGGTGACAGGTTACCAATACTTGGGACTAGATGGAAACGCCCAAATGCCCTCAACTTCCTGGTTCCTGGAGCAATAGAAATGCAAATTAACCCTGGTTAGCTTGTGATTTAGGGGGTAGCCCTATAAAAGCTAGCCTGAGAAATTAGGCATTGTCGTTTTCTCTCTCCTGAGAAGCGACCCTGGCCAGCCAGTATTATTCTCGATGCTTGGTGTGAAATAAAGCTTTGCTTAACCTTGGCTTTTGTATCAGCCTCGTTCCTTTAAACACAGACCCTATTACTAGGTTGCTGCAGGCATGGGACTTCAGAGAAGGGGTGATGAGCATTCATTGAAGGCATAAACTGGCCTACAGCTCACCTTGCCTCTCTGGCCCAGGGGGGTCACACCTTATTGATCAAAATGTCAGTACACATTTTGGACTGTGGCTCCCTTGGGTAGCTGTTATCTTAGAGATCTGTCCCAAAATAGTCATGGTTCCTAGTAAAATAAATCAGGTATTTCCTTTGTCCAAACTAGAAACACCTATTGGGACTTTTATCAAATTATTTGGTGGGAGAAAAGGTTGATAAGCACACTTTGAATTGAAAGGAATATTTTTTTTAAGTTCAGAGGACTGAAGAGTTGCATTTTGATTGACAAAATAATGAACCTGCTGATAGAGTCCAGAATTAGTTGGCTGAATTTGTGTTCATTTCTCCATAAATTTGCCAAAGTCCGAAGACAAACTGTGTAGAGGCGGGATGATGACCCATTTGATTAAGTGTGTTATCAGCCTGACTGTGGCCAGATTCAACCCTCATATATTCATGCACACATCCTTTGCTATGAGTTGCATATGTGCTTTGTGGTTGTGGGGCAGATGTAGGTTTGTTTTTCTTTCTGTCTTTTCTCGTCCAAAAACTCATCATTTAAAGTGTTTGGAAGCAATTTAAAAATGCGACGAGATCCCCAACCCCTCCTAAGTTTTGGAATACGTGCATCTATTGTTTCTGGCACAAAAACAATCAGAAAGGAACAAAAAAATGCCAGGATATCTTCCAAAGAAAGACAGAAAGGTACCGCTTCCTTTATT
>PITA01015089.1:0-51315 GCA_004023965.1 Spilogale gracilis | reverse complement strand
TGTGGTACATATATACAATGGAATACTATGCCTCCATCAGAAAGGATGAATATCCAACTTTTGTACCAACATGGACTGGACTGGAAGAGATTATGCTGAGTGAAATAAGCCAAGAAGAGAAAGTCAAGTATCGCATGGTCTCACTTACTTGCGGTGCATGAGGGGTAACCTGGAGGACAGTGGGAGATGGAAAGTAAATGGGAACTAGGGTAATCCAGGGAGAGAAACAAAACAACAGAGACTTTGGACACAGAAACAAACTGAGGGACTTGGAGGGAGGGGGTTAGGGGGATGGGAGAGCCTGGTGGTGGGTACTGGGGACACCTAAAGCGTGGAGCACTGGGTGTGGGGAATGGGGAATGAATCTTGGGACACTGGAAAAAAAATTTAGTAACCAAAAAAAAAGTGCTTTTTAAACTATCACATAAATGAAAGCTGTTATTCAGAAGGGTCAGCCCTGTTGAAGCAACACTTAAAATCTCCTTAAACACTTAAAATTGGCCTCTAGAAAAACTGATTCTGGGACAGAAACCACATTTTAGTGATAAGATATGCTCTGTGCTATAGGGAGCGTTGGCTTTAAGGTACATTTATTTGGTTAGTGAGTATTCAGAAAGCATCTTCACTGGGTCCTTACAGGCATCCAAAAAGAAAGAGTAGTTAGGTAACATGTTCATATCTTTTTTTTTTAAAGATTGTATTTATTTATTTGACAGAGGGAAACACAGCGAGAGAGGGAACACAAGCAGGGGGAGTGGGAGAGGGAGAAGCAGGTTCCCTGCCGAGTAGGGAGCCCGATGCAGGACTCGATCCTGGGACTCCGTGATCATGAGCTGAGTCAAAGGCAGAGGCTTAACCACTGAGCCACCCAGACGCCCCTAGATCTTTTTTTTTTTTTTTTTTTTTTTGAGAGACAGAGAGAGAGCAGAGAGAGAGATGTGAGTGCAGGGGAGAGGCAGATGGAGAGGGGAAGAGAGGCTCTTAAGCAGGCTCCATGCCCAGGACAGAGAGCCCAGCGTCATGGTTCTGAGATCTTGACCTGAGCCAAAATCAAGAGGTAGACACATGCTTAACTGACCTAGCCACCCAGCCCCCCCCCCCAGTGTGTTTGTATCTTATATGTAGGTATGGTATGTTCTACTTTTGATGTGGTTTTAGAATACAAGTGAGGTTCCACAGGGTGAGATCCCCAGCTGACAATCAAGAAAGAAATCTTGAGACAGCTTTGGTGCAAAATGCTGGTTTATTAAAGCAAGGGAACAGGACCATTGGGCTGGGCAGAGGTCTTGGTGATTATATACTCAGGAGTTGGGGGAAGTAGGAAAAAGGGAGGTCTCAAAAGAACTCTCATATGCTAAAGAGGACTGACCTACAAGATACCAGGAGTCTTGCCATGGTCAAGTGAAGGTTCTTTTCCCCCCTAGCAAGGCATTAACATTTAGCTAGGAGATTTCTGGAAGAATGTTGCACATGTCCCACTCAGGAGTGGCGGAAGGAATAGGGGGAGGTTATAGGGCATCCACCTGTGCCTGTCTTCCGCTAGCCTTCTGCTCCCTCATCACTTTAACCAAACACAATATGTAAAAATCTGGCTTACCAAGGTATTAGGTAATGCTTATTCTCTTTACAAAACGTTTCACTTTATAAGTGATTCTCCATAGTAAATTCTCTTAGTGTACTTAAAACATGGTTCAGTTTATAACAATCATAAATAAGATTTTAGGTAACTCTTACATAAAGTGAGGTACGTTTAGAGTACACAGGACCTTGTTCATTATTTTTTCTTCTCAGTGGACTCTTACCATGTTCTGCCCTCTAGGCAACACTTGAAAAAGGCAGGAAATAACTGCTCAAAAACTGGGCAGGAAGATGGTTATCAGTTAGGATACTAGATTGGTTGCTGATGCTAAGGCCAAGTAACAATGGCTTCGACAAGATGGAAGTTTTTGTGGTAAATGATGGTGAAAGAGGGTCAGGGCAATGGTCCTGAGAAAGACCCCACCTGTCACCGCTGCTGGCTCTGAAAATAGAAGAAGGGAAACACAGGGCAAGGAATGGGGTGGCCTCCAGAAGCTGCAAACCACAAGAAAACACATTCTCCTCACGAATGTCCAGAAGGAACGAGGCCTGTCAGCACTTTGACTTTAGCCCTCAGACCCATGCCCCACTTCGGACCCACAGAACCTGAAAATAACAAACTTGTGTAATCTTAAGCCGCTGAATTTGTGTTACTGTATTACAGCACCAGTAGGAAACTAGTAAAGGTTTTGGTACCCAAGAGCGGGATGCTGTGGTAACCCATGTTGAAACAGCTTTGGAATTGAGCAGAGGGCAGAGGAGTGAAGAATTTTGAGGGGGCTGGATTGCCTTAGACATACTGATGGTAGGCATATGGATGTTGAAGTCTCTGCTGATGAGAATCATCTTAGACAATACCTGCATAGTTGTAAATAGACTGCCAATAGGAATCTGGACTTCAAGGACACTTCTGCTGAGGACTCAGGGTGAGCTGAAGAACATGTTATTGGAAACTGGAGGAAAGTGGATCCTTGTTTTCTAGCAGCAGGAAGGTTAGCAGGACTGTGACCTGCATTTCTGTGGAAAGCAGAATGTGGCAAATGATGAACTTGGCTATTTAGCTGAGGAGATTTTTCTGCAGTGTTAAAGGTACAGCTTAGTTTCTTTTTCTACTGATAGTAAAATGCAAGAGGAGAGAGAGAACGGTTAAAGAGAAAAGCCCCAAGACTTGATTTTTTTTTTTGAAGATTTTATTTATTTATTTGTCGGAGAGAGCACAAGCAGGAAGAACGGCACACAGAGGGAAAAGCAGGTTCCCCGCCGAGCAAGGACCCGATATGGGACTCAATCCTGGGTCCCTAGGAGCATGACCTTAGCTGAGGGCAACGGCTCAACCACCTAGGTGGCCCAGGACTTGGTGTTTTAAAAGGGAACCTTTCAGCCTATCCAGATTGCAAATGAGTGCTAAAATGGAGAGATTTATTGCTTGGAAAGCACGCTCTTAAGAACAAGCTGAGGGCATGGCTGTATGACCTTTTGTTAATACCACAGAAAGATCAAAAGGTCAGAGTATTCAGTCACTCAAAAGGCTGCTTAAGGGGAATGTCCCTCAGCCATTTCAGTGAAAGCAAACACAGAGATGGGATTATCTAGTAAAGATCTGTGGACAACCCTCTTGCCAAAGCAAATCCCAGGGATGGGGAGACTCACAACGTTCTCAATACTTTTATACCTGTAGAAGCACTGCCAGCTTGGACTGAAAGGGTCAGAATGAAATGAGCGAAGACTGTTGGAGCTCCAAGATTCTAGAGGTGGGAAACAGGCCAATAAAACTACTCAGCTGCAGGGTTGCCTGGGCGACTCAGTCAGTTATGGGTCTGACTCTTGATTTTGACTCAGGTCATGATCTCAGGGTTGTGAGATCGAAGCCCATATAGGGCTCCATTCAGGCATGTGGATGGAGAAGGAAGAAGTAGCTGCGAGTTCCTTTCCTAGGCAGATTTCAAGTGTGACAAGCTACAAGTATGCCTGCATTCTTTTGGTAATGGATTGTGGTTGTATGTGCTTCCAGAAGATGTGGAACAGAACGTCAGTTATATTTACAAGCAGTTTATTTAATCTTATCTAGAAGGGTTCGTGTTGTTTTGATGGTGCTAGAAACTGGTATGGAGAATGAGCACATCTTTTTCAAGAAGATGTCAAAATTAGCCTCATCCTAATAGGGTCTGTAGTCAAAGGAATGAGGCTGATACAAAAGTGAAGGTCAAGCAAAGCTTTATTTTGTGCCGAGCATCAGAATTTCACTGGCTGGGCCAGGGTCGCCTCTAAAGAGAGAGAATGAGCCCCCTGTGTCTTACAGCCTACCTTTTATAGGACAAACTTGGAAATCAGACTTAATTTGCATCTCCATTGCTCCTGGAACCCGGAGGTTGAGGGCATTTGGGCATTCCCACCTGGTCCCAAGTACTGCTAACTGGCCATTCATTCTTCATTTGCATCTCCATTGCTCCCAGGACTAGGAGGTTAAGGGGGTTAACTGATTGGGCATCTCCCCCAGTCTGGCTTACCTTTGTTTTCCAGGGGCTGTTCGCCCATATTTCTTGGAGCTGCTTTTCTGAGTTAACAGCAAGGTAGCTTAGACTTCTAATAGGTCCTTATAATCTGAGATTATTTATTAGGAAACAAGTTTTCATGCTAACAGAAGTAGAAAAAAGGGAAATATAATGGCATAAGAATAGAGTTGATCAAGATGTTACTATCATAGTTTTAAAAAGTACTGGACGTTTTCATTTTGACATTTGTCTTTCACCTGGCTGGCAACTGATGGGCTATATTTCCAAAGACTTGTGTGTTCACTGAACAGCAGACTTTAAATATCTTCCTTGTATGGCAAATTTTATGCTAGGTGCTGGGGAGGCTAGAGCTCATAAGTTCCTCTTGTGCAGACTGTAATAAATAGCTACAAATTCCTCCCATCTCTGTGTCCTCCTCCCTTAGCAAGGTGACTTCACCTCTCCTTCCATCTGTAGGTGGAGTCTATTTCCCACCATCTTGAATGTGGCTTGATTTTGTTCCTCATTTTCTCCAGTGGACTGTGGCAGGAGAGACATTTGTGGGAGTTCTCAGCTATGAGAGTTTCAGGTATTACAGCCTCTGGTCTTGCTTTCTTGGAATTCTGCTCCTGCTTTGAGAAGAGGCCAGTGAGAGACCACATAGAGACAGAGAGAAGTCCAGCTAAGAGTCAACACTAACTTCCCATCATATGAGTGAAGCCATTTTGGATCATCTACTCTTGGCTGAATTGCCACCTGATAGCGGTGACATGAGTAAGCCCAAATGAAACCAAGAAAAGAACCACCCACCTGAGTCTAGCCCAAACTGAAGACCTAAAGTACTATGAGCTAATAAATTGTAGTTGTTTTAAGCCACTAAAGTTTTGAGGTGGTTTATGACCCCACAAAGTATAACTGCTGTGGAGGGCCTGGCTGTCTAATGAGTGTATTTCCAATGGCTTTTTCATTCTTAAAGATTTACCTAGGAACTCTATATATAGGTTTGTGGTAATTCCACTCATTGGGTTTCTTACATTCACATATTATATTTTGTCTTTTTGTCCTTTAGTCCAGATTGTCTGGATATCATGTGCTACTTTTGATTTTTGTTAATAAGGATTTATTTAATTTTGGATCCACTACCTTAAGAGAAAGTACATTGGGAATGTGTTGGACTCCTTGACAAAAGATGCTTTATACTAAACCGGGAGGGAGGGAACTGTGTCGGGGAGGGAATATCTAAACTGGATTTGGGTTCATTGTAAGAAACAGGGCTGTAGTTCTTGGATAGGTCACGTCTCTTGTCTTCTGAGCCTGAGTACTCTAGAGTCCTTCAACTGGGCTTGAACACAAGAGTAATTTTGACCACCTGATGGAAAGAGTGTATGAAGCTGGGTCTTGCTCTTCTGATCCACTACTATTTCAAATAGTATTTTACATTTCAGGGATGCAAATGAACCCACCCTCTCCCAAGCAAATCTTAACCTTGTGGGGCGGAGGAGGGGGAGGAGATTGCTCTGCTGCAGTTATCAATCAGATGAAACTCACCATACTCTGAAGGAGTTTTCCCTAGCCAGAAGCCCGATCCAGTCTGGCCTGTGAATTTGTTTCTAGTGGTGGGTGAGAGAATTTCCTGTTGGCAGGGAATCACTTCTTTGGTATAGAGATGCACTCACAAGTGACTGGATGCTTTAGGTTATAAATGAATTGGAACCTGGGCTTGTATCTAAGAGATCAAAATATTTAGGAACTTTTATGCAATATGATGTGTCTTTTTCTTAATTTCCCATTGGTCCTCAGTGATATATTCTTTCCTCTTACTTCATGTTTGTATGCTACATTTCCCCCTCATCTATGACAAGAATTAAGGTATTGTAACATTTAATATTAATTGGCTCATATTTCTCAGTACAGGAATACCACTTGCTGTACTTGTTTAAATAAGCAGTTTACAGAGGATTTTACGAGAACTGCAATCTTACCACCAAGATCATGAGGCCTTAGTCACCGAGAAGTTATATAGCAGTCTTAAATGATTTTGTGATATGAGAGTTTTTTGCTTTAATCTATCAATTACTTACCCAATTTCACTTTCAGATTCTCTGAAGTAGGTATCTGAGGAGAAGAAGGCTTATTAAAATACCAATTAAGGATACAATAGTATACTGAATAGAAGAGTAGTGATTTCATTAAATATCTAAGAAATACCAAACTAGTTATTGTTTGATAATTGAAAATGCTCATAGAGATTCCTAAGGAGCTCATTTTCCATCCAGAGGGTATTTTGGAGATAGGATAGGTCTTTTATGATTTCAGTACTAGAAGTTCCTGTCATTTTTTGAGGAAAGCTGCCTGGCCCAGAGCTCTTTTCTGGGAAAAGTGGAAGGAGAGACTTCTTTATTTTTGGTTTCTGTTCTGCAGCCTGTAACCCTACTACCCTGGCCGCTCTGGTGGGACCAGGGACTGATGGACAGGAGGGTTGACGACTGATCCAAAGAGAGCTGCATGTCAGTTGAGCTCCAATCCAATATACTTTTGTAGAGAGCAAATCCCATTCACTCAGGGAGATGATGGTGGTAAAGTGGGAAAGGAGCCCAGAGACAGGGAGACAGGCAGTAAGGAGAAGACAGGGATCAGTAGTTGCTAGAGGTGAGCAGAAGCCATGAGGTAGAAAATAAGAGAACGGAGGAACAGGGAATGTAAACATTAACATCTCGGTCACTGTGAACCAGCACCCCAGGATGAAGTACAAGGGAAGCCTCTATGGAGAGATGACAGGATAGCCAGAGACTAGTAGACACTTGCTGTGGGGTCGCGCAGTTCACAGCAGCCCCTTTCCTTCAAGAATGTCCTTCTTTCCCACTCTTAGCGCTCTCCTCCGGCTCCGCCTCCTTAGCCCCGCCTTCCAGGCCTCACTGGATTGGACCAAAGGTGGCAGTGTCATCCAAGCGGAGCCAATCAAATGGTCTTTCCTGGCACTTCCGAATTGGGATCAGAGACCATATGTCTGTTTCAGGCTGTGGCCGGCACAAAGGGACATAGAGCTCTGGGATGAGAAGACAAAGCTGGTATGTGGAGAGAAAAGGGAGAAGCAGATGCAGAGAGGCCATGTGGAGAGAGTGGGGAGACAGTACAGGAGTCTTGGCTTCTCCTGGCTTCCCATTTCCTGGTTCTGATCCCATAAAGAAGTCCCTTAGGGCCGCAAAATCCTTGTATTTTTATAACGTATACCACTATTTTATTCTCATTAAGGTGGTTTGAGGTAGAGTCCAGTGTCAATACAGGGTCTCCACGAGAACATAGAGCTGGTGAGGTAACCTGTATGTTCTCCATGTTCTTGTGTTCTCCATGAAGCCCAGCAGGGCAGCTGACAGATAGTTCCTTGTGTCTCTCCCTATAAGCTCCCAGCAAAGTATCTCATCTTCTTGCAACCTAGAGGGGACTAACAAGCATGCCTGGAGAACCTGACATAAGAAAGGGGTATTCAAACACCAAATACCAGTTTCTCTTTGAGAATATATTTGCTATTTTCTCTTCTTATTACCCTTTACTTTATGTATGTTTGTTTGGGGAGGGTAGGGACCACCTCAGTGCAGTAGGAACAGGAGTGACCCATGCCTAATTTCTCTGGTTCAGGGATTCCCATGTGAAGCCTTCCTATGATGCTGCCCATCTGCTCTAATGGGGCTTGGAATTCTTGGTAAACAGAGGCTTCAGTATTGAATGTGGGTTCAGTGATTGCAACTTTATTGAGGATAAAGATTGTGTTGCTTTCATTTGTGTACCCTGGAGCCTGGCATTTGGCCCAATACTTAATAGGCCCTTCATCAAAATGTATTGAATGAAAGACTAAATAAATCATTTTTATCAATGGCAATTTGAAGGTACAAAAACCAGAAAATGAAATCTGAAACCAGGCCACTCATTGGATTATATAACCTGAGCACGCAGGTGAATTGATGCCTAATAAAATTCTTTAAGGTATTCATTATGATGGTGGTATCTTTGCTATGCAGTATCTTAACCCTCTAGATGTGAATTTCCTAGTATGGAAACATCAATAAGAAAACTGGGTCTATGTGTCATTCACAAGGAGCTTGCTTCTCTCAATCCCAGACTGTGCTTTCATTTTTAAAGAAGAATTGCAAGCCCAATTGGCCCCAAGTCATGCATCACTCCTGCTGAATTCCCCACAGGGAAGTCTTCACAGTGTCTCAGAGGCTTCTACTCATTTCGCTTGTCAGAGGAAGGTTTATAGTTTTTATATAAACTTTAATGGGTGGAAACATCTGTTGCCCATCCAACCGTGATGTTCACATTGGGTATAGGGGAGAATCTGGCTGAGTACGTACTCTATTTGCTGTTTATTGGATACTCAGAAAAATCACATAGACCAAGGACAAAGAAGTGGGGATGAGTAAAGAAGGAAGCGGGGAGGAGAAGATGGGTGTTTGTGGGTGGGGCTGTATGTTGACCTGTCCCTCCTGGGTGTTGTGGGTGGTCCCAGTGGATCCCAGGCCTCCCTCCTTCCTCAGGGAGCATAGTCAGTGAGCCTCATGAGCTGCTTAGCTCCATTTTATGGAGGTGCTCCCTCATAAAAATGGTGGGTGCCGGGGCACCTGGGTGGCTCAGTTGGTTAAGCGACTGCCTTCGGCTCAGGTCATGATCCCAGAGACCCGGGATCAAGTCCCACATCGGGCTCCCTTCTCAGTGGGAAGCCTGCTTCTCCATCTCTCATTCCCCTTGCTTGTGTTCCCTCTCTGGCTGTATTTCTCTCTGTCAAATAAATAAAATCTAAAAATGGTGGGTGCCCCTTGCCCCTTGCCCCTTGTATGGGAGACAGTGAGCGTGTGCCTTTGTGCCTGGCTTTCGTACCATTGACCTTCAAAGCTGATGGTGCTGGCTGCCCCTTGTCTGCTCCTGACCTTGACAGGTTTCTCTCTGCCTCTCATCACCTGAGCTCCTGCTGAAAGTTTGGCTCCTGGGGATGCACTGAACAGAGCGCTGGGCTTGTCCCTCCTTAGATCAGAATTTGCAGAGGGCCTCCTGACCCCTTTCTGGCCCTATCTCTCATCCCTCCCACGCTTTCCATGTTCTCCAGCCACCCCAGCTTACTTGTGGTCTCCCAAATGCCCATACTTCTGAGCCTTTACCTCTGCTCTTTTTTCTTTAACCTGGAATGCTTCCTGTTCCCATCCCCCATTCACTCAGCGGAGTGTCCACAAGTGTAGAGCATGCATGTGAACATGAACATACACCACCCGGCCAACTTCCCTGCATGCTTGAAAACTCGGACTTGAAGTTTCCTCTGTGAGGTGTTCTCTGACCCACTGGATGGTTTATCTCCTCCGTCTTGCTGCCCTAGTATTCAGCACATGTCCTCTGTGACACTGTCTGCCATGTCCCTTTGCAAGGACAGTTTTGGATATGAGAGCTCTGGATCTGAAGTCAAGTTGCGTGGCTACAAATCACAGCTCTATCACTGGGCTCTGTGGTCCTGGGTGAGTTACTTAATCTCTCTAGGCCTCAGTTTCCTGATCTGTAAAATGGAGACAGGATTAAAAATGACCACATAGGGATGTTGGGAAAATTAAGTGGGATAGTATGTGCAAATCACTTAGCAAAATATTTGCCTCAATAAAGAGCAGCTATTAATACTATTAACTTCTCAGTGTTTTTCTTTTAAGATTTTCTTTATTTATTAGAGAGAGAGCGCGTGCACGCGCGATAGAGAATCAAGAGAGGGGGGCAGAGGGAGAAGCAGATTCCCCACCAAGCAGGGTCCCCAACATGGGGCTCAATCTCAGGACCCTGTGATCATGACCTGAGCCAAAGACAGCCGCTTAGGTGACTGAGCCACCCAGGCGTCCCCTCCTCAGTCCCCCCTCCCCCGCAGCCATGTACAGGGACTGTCTCTTACACACCCTGTGTTCCTAGAGACCGGCAAGTAATAGGCATTTCATATCTGTTTGTTGAGTTGAATTGCCCTGATGGTTCCCTATAACTTAATAGCTTCAGTCTGTTTTTTCTTGAATCAGAAATTAGGGTTAAAATCTTAATTTTACCAGTTTCTAGCTGTGGATCCTTGGGCAAGTTAATGAAACTTCCTAGGTTTCAGCTTCTTTATCTGCGAAATTGTCATTAAGATTGTACCTACCTCGTATGGTGGGGGGGAGGATTCAAAGAGATAATTCCACCTTCACAGTGCTCGGCATATGGAAAGGTCTCGGTAAATATTAGTTGATATTATTCTCATTAATGTGTTGAGTAGTATTTCATTTAAAGGCTCATCTTAATGAATTCGTAATTCATTAAGACTAATTAAGTCTTTCTCAGTCACTCCAGCTGGAAGTGATCTCCTTCTTTAGTCAGATATGCAGTATGGTTATTAGATAGCAATCACAAGCCCAGAAGCAGGCTAGACACCAGCTGTGTGGTGGGAAATACCTCAGAGAGGATCTCCACCTTGGTGTAAGTTCAAGTTTGAAGGAGTGATAAACCTCCACCTGTTCTCCAAGTTCTAAACCCATTGAGATATTGACACAGGAGACAGACAGATGGGGATCAAACTCTCAGCTTTATAGCCAATTTGCTGGATTGGAGAACATGATGTAGTCAGCCAAATTTAGTTTTTCTACGACTTTCCTTACAGAATTAAACTCGTTTGTCTGTTAGTTAGTTTGGGCTGTAACTAATAGAAAACCTAACTACTGGTGGCTTTTTCCCTGATGAAAAAGTCTGTGGGGGGGGTGACTCCAGGTTGCTTCTGGAGGTCAGTGGTATTGTTTAAGACCCAGGCTCTTGCTTTTCATCATCCACGTGTTGCCTTGTTCCTGGCATCCATGTGTTACTGTCTTAAGACGGTCACTTCCAGCTCCAGGTTGGAGCTATTCTCCTATAGCATTCCCAGGGGAAAGGAAGTGCAAGATGGCCATGAAGACTTTCTTTTTATTAGTGAGGTAATCCTTGCTCAGGAGTTTTCAAACAGACATCCTCTTACATCGTCTTGGCCAGGACAGGATCCCATGGCCAGTCCTCCACGGAGCAGGTGAGCTCGCCTTGCCCGGCTTAGAACACTTCATTCTCAGATGCTGGAAAACCTCTGCTAGTGCGCAGAGGGAGAAAGAACTTCTGGAAGGCCATCCCAGTGACTGCCGCCCCGCTCTTTTAGAGAGCAGCTGCAGTCATCCCTATCACAGCTTGTGTGCTGCTTGCCGGATGAGGGAGGAAAAAGCAGGACAGACAGCAGGCAGCCTGGCCCCAGTGAGCAAGAAGTCAGGAAGTCTGATGTCACATGCTCAGTTTCTTCCCCGATTTTGTCACCTAGGAAGGTTATTCTCTCTCCATTGCGAGGAGACCAGGGCAGAGGTGTTTCCCAGTGATGTTTTTCCCCAAAGGGGAGGAGACTGAATTAGGCTCTTGGGCTGTATGAGCCCAGGCAGGCAAGATGGGACTGGGCAGGAAGGTTCTCCTGCAATAGAGACAGTGTGGTCCCCATCTCGGTCCTTGCATGCATGTCCCTCATAGCCTTTTACCACCGTCTGCATCAGATCATGTGGCCTGGCTCCTCTCTCTCCGGGTCCTGACTGTGCAGCTGTGTACGCTTGGCTGGGTACCCCGCACAGCATCTGCCATGTGCATAGCAAAGGCCGGGCACCTGGTTGTTGGATTGCCCAGCTTCGTTGCCTCGGATGGCAGCTCATAGCATTCAAGCCTGTTGATGGAGGCCTGGTGGGCTAAAGGATCATCGTGAGATGTCATAATTAGGGAGTTGGAAATAACAGACCGGATAAGATGCTGGTGCCTGGTGTTCGTCTCTTCTGCTACTCAACAGACTCATACTGGGTCCTTACTGTGTGCCAGGTTTACTCTTAGGAGCTGGAGTACAGAGGTGGATGTGATATTCTCCTGCTTTTGAACAGCTCCCACTCTTGTGAAGGTGACACTTCTGCACCTTCCGATGTGACATTATCCAATTCTGTTCACCCACTTCTGGCCACCCCCTGGGGGTAGAAGCAGCTCCAGGGTCTGTCCTTGGGAGCTGTGGAGAATCTTCTCATATAGGCTAGAGTGGTGGATGAGATTCAGACAGATTGAAGCTGCCGGTTCCAAGCTATAAAACCTTTTCCCCAATCTCAGTTGCTGTATCTATAAAATGGGAATGAGAGCAGTATATACTTCACAGAGTTGCTGTGGAGATTATGTTAGATCATGTGTGTCAGTGCCTGGCAGACATGCTGATCGCTGTTACACTGTGTCATTACCAGCTTAATGGTAATGACACAGCCTCCTATATAGGCGCCTGCTGGATTAAAAATAGTACAACTTGGGAGCCTGGGTGGCTCCGTGGGTTAAGCCTCTGCCTCGGCTCAGGTCATGATCTCAGGGTCCAGGGATCGAGTCCCGCGTCGTGCTCTCTGCTCCATGAGGAGCCTGCTTCCCTCTCTTTCTCTGCCTGCGTCTCTTCCTATTTTTGATCTCTCTCTCTGTCAAATAAATAAATAAAACTTTAAAAAAATAATACAACTTCCTTATTTAGAGAACAAAATACATGTTTGTTAGTCAAAGATTTTTGTCAGATTTTTAAATTGGTTGTGAAGGAATCTCTTAAAAATTACAGTAACTTAGATTTTTAAATTTTCATCAATTAAGGGCTTGATTCATTAAAAAAAAAAAAATCCGGATGATATTCACTGCAGAGGTAAGTTCATGCTTTCTACCAAAGCTCAAGTGTCTGGCTGCCTTCTAAGTGTTGGAGAAACTATCCAACTGTTAAAGATGTAGGGAATCAGAAAAAGTGCAGTGAGGAAAACAAAGCAGGAAAATGGGAATACTTATACCCACATATGAACATGTCCTCAACCCAACTATTCATTCTTTTGGGCTTTTTAAGCATATCATTAAATAAAGAATTCTTGTGTCACTATAATTGGTTAAATCAAGGCTTTTGCCTTAGGCTGGTTTTGACTTCTTGGGCTAAATAGTCTCACTGATTTTTCTCTTGCTGGGAGAGAGGAACTCCAGAGAAAAAATTGTGCTGGTTGGGAAACCAGATTACTTTGGGCAGCTCTTGGATGATCCCTTGCTGGATTTGGTAGTTGCTGGAGAAAGAACACTGGACTTTATTCTCTTTGAGGGTAGGAATGTGGTCTTATATAACTGTGTCCCTGGGACTTGGGATATTGCTTGTAATAATAAGTGCTCAATAAATATTTGCTTAACTCACATTGTTGAACGATAGTTAAGGTCAACATAAAATTCCAGGTTGACAGTTTTTTTTCCTCTAAGCACTTTTATCTTATAAGTAATTGTCTATTAGACTTGGCTTCTTGGTTGCTTTGAGAAGTCTACTGTCCATCTAACTGTCATTCCCCTCTTTCTCAGAGGTAATCTTTATTCTGGAGTTGGTGTGTATTTTTCTCATCCATGCTCATGTACTTTTACTAAATGTATTTAAGTGTAAGATATTTGTGTGGAGCTAATCCTAAAATTTTAGAAATAAATAAATAAATAAATAAGTATTATATAGATTATTGCCCTGTAAGTAAACTACAGCTTGTAGGATTCTGATATTTATCCATGTTGATACAAGTAGATTTATGTCATTCATTCGCACTGCTGCCTGCTATCTCAGTGTATAAATAGGCTATCATGTGTTTATTCATCAATGATCATTAGGTGATTGCTTTCACAAACAATGCTTTGATGAGCATCCTTGTGTCCATCTTCTTGTATAGTATAGAGGATGCACAACTATGAGTAAAATTGCTAGGTTGCAAAGAGTACCCACATCTTAGATGTTGATGGTTGATCTCCAAAAGTGGCCCTACCAACTTACATTCCCACCAGTAAGACAAAAGGACCTCCCTTACGTTTTTATCAACATTGGCATTGTCAGACTTCCAACTGGGTATGTACTTGACCCCGACTTTACACACCTCCAGGATTAGCATTCGCTTTTATGGATGAGAAAACTGAGGCTCTGAGAATGAGTGAATGAATGATATGGTGATATTCTGTTTGTTTCTTATTTCTCCCACTGTAACTTAAGTGCCCTTGAGTTCTAAGTACCTATTCCTAGCCCTTAGAACAAGTCTTGGCATAAGGTAGACACTCAGCAGTTGTTTATGGTTGAATGAATGAATGAATGAATGGAGGAAACTGGGCAGAGAACAGAGGACAGGAGCCTCCTCTTGGCTTTCTGAGATACACTCGGCATTCCCTTACTCAGCCGGCAGGATTTTAGAAGGAAGGGCTTACTTAGCAAGCTCTGCCACAGGCGTGGTAAGGCCAGCAGGCTGAGGCTGAGCTAACAGTGGAGGAAGGGTGAAAGCTAAGAATTTTTCAATGGAAAATTCAATCTGCTCAGCAGGAGTCCGATGAGGGGCTGGGGCTGGCGAAGGAGGATACAGCTGGAAGGAGTGTCCATCTGGATCCCACAGGCCGCTGGGTGTTGAGAGGTTATTCTTAGCCATCTTTTCTTCAGTCTTTATTTTCTCTTAATGAGGGCTCTCTTGATTTTGCAACTGGAGCCTTTTCTCCCCTCTTCTGTAGAGCAATGATTTTCCATATAGTAATTCTTTCCTTCTTTAGACTTCCCGGAGTGGGTGGGTGGTTCTTTTTGTGCTCAGACGCTTTGCACATTGCCTCCCACCCAGCTCCTCCCGAGTGCTTTTGTGGCTGGTGGAGACCTATTATGTGAGCTGAGTATTTGACCCCATCTCCTTGTTTGTTTCCAGAGAACTTAACCATAGCATTCTCCTTGCTAATTATTTTTTCCTAGTAACATCAATGTGAGTACATTTCCCACCCTTCCTCCTTGTGCCTCATGTGTCCTGAATTCTGCTGGATTAATTTAACTTGAGCCTTAAGAGGCTGCAAAGCCGAGGGCAGGTGGCCCAGCTCCAATCTTTGGTTCCTGCGTCATAATCATAATCACTGGCATTGACATCGTGCTCTGTGGTTGACAAAGCACTTCCACAGTCAGTAGCTCTCCAGAACAACGAAGGAAGTCAAGGCCTCTGGGGTCTGGTGACATCCCCAGCATCTGTGTGCCTAAGAAGAAAGGCCTGGGTTTGAACTGGCTTTTCTGATGTTAAATCCCCTCCTTATCATTTGTTACAGCTCTTGCAGGGTTTACAAAGTCAGATGTCTTTGGGGCTGGGTATTTAATCAAATTGAAAAAAGTTAGCTGGTACGAAAATGGTAGGGGTTCGTAAAGACTGTGGGGAATGGCGCCTGGGTGGCTCAGTGGGTTAAAGCCTCTGCCTTCAGCTCAGGTCATGATCCCAGGGTCCTGGGATGGAGGCCCACATCAGGCTCTCTGCTCAGCAGGGAGCCTGCTTCCTCCTCTCTCTCTGCCTGCCTCTCTGCCTAGTTGTGATCTCTCTCTCTGTCAAATAAATAAATAAAATCTTAAAAAAAAAAAAAGAAGACTGTGGGGAATTGGAGAACATGTCTTGCCTAAAGGTAATGAAATGCAATACATTTAAAAAGCAGTTAAAAAACCTATTTATCTTATCACCTACTAAATGTCTAGTCTGCAGTCTACCTTCTGCTGATGGAAAAGGGAGAGCATATGGACAGTATCCTCTTTGCCACTGAATGACATAAATTGGTGACATGGGTAAGTACCCCTTGGTTGTCGTAGGTGTCCAGTGTCTGAGGCAGTATAGTATGGTCAAGGTTGAGTGAATCTCTTGCTTTTAGGGTCATGTTACCGACTGAGGGATGTATGGATCTTGGGTCCACCCATCATCTCACCTTCATCAGAGTTTTCAAGGGATGAGATTCAAAGAAGTATCATATTAATGAAATGATTAAGTACACATTAATGTGTGGGTCCCAGATACCCCAACCCACAGCCCTTGTCAAAGATTCTACTCCTTCCCTACCTCTTTCCACCTGCCTTCATCCCTTTGTGAAATCACGGGACTTGATTGCTCAGGTCTATATTCTGAGAGAAAAAGTGAGTGACAGAGACAGAGAAGTAGTCAAGGCCTTAAAGGAACCCAAGTTCATGTTCCAATCCAGTACATGGGACACAGGGAATAGAGAGGATGAAGATGGCTCATGCCATTAAGTAAAGAAAGCCTGACCATTAGTAAAATGTGGCCCAGTGAAGTTCATGGGCTTTGGCCAATCAGATAAAAACTCCCCTTCTGGGGGGAATTAGGAGGAGGGCATGGCCTAAGGTGCCAGCGTGGGACTAGAGCAGAAGTTTATCCCCTGCTCTGAGTAGAACAGGTTGAGATCATGGCTCTAGGCAGTGCAGATCTGCTGCCTACTAGCTCTGCGAACTTGGGCAGGTTGTTTCAACTCTTTCCTCATCTTCATCCATCAAACATGGGGAAACGCAGTGGTGATGAGGATTAACTGAGATAAGTCATGTGTATTCAGTAAATGTTAGTTATTCTTGTTTGGAGTTCTGCCTTCTAGTGATATTCATGTTCATGTTAGTTAGAACCAAGGTCGCCTTCTAATGTTGCCAGAAGGAATATGGAGAGAATAATTCAAAGAACAAGAAACTACAATATTCTGCCAATATTTTCCTCTTCAGAACTTGCCACTTGTCCAAATGCCCTGATTCTACCTTTTTTTCCTCTCCAGTTCCATACACTCAGATGGTCCCAGTGAGCTGGGATCCTGGACAAGGTAGTCGGGATTCTGCTGGCTAAGATTTCGCTCTCAAATGTGTTTTTTTTGTGAGGTGTAACTGTGATTTTTGTCCAAATACTCCAACTTAACTGTCATTTAGTTGAAACTTTTGCTAAGTAGTTGTTTTTCCATCTGGCTTTTGTGAGACAGAAAATTTAAGAAGGCAGATTCTTTTAGTCAAATACAACATTGTTGTACTTACCTAGATATTACCTAGGCATAGAATCAGGTCTTGTTTATGTGAATAATTAGGTTCTTATCAACGGAAAAAGTAGCATTGAGATGCTGATGAAATGCTTATAGACTCTGATTTATTCTTAGTTTTTAGCCACATAATGTTTCTCTTGAGACCCGTTGACAGAGTAGGAGTTTTAGCCCGGTGGGGGGAAAAAAAAAGGCCTGGTAAATTCTGAAACGCAGATAACTCACAGAATGCAGGTGTTTTAGTATGGAGTCAGCTATATATTCTTGGATGATCTCTTTCCCTCCTCCATCCCAATCTTCTCCTTTCCCCACATCTGTTGGCCATCTTCTCCTGAAGGAAAACTTGATGGTAATGAATGGCACCATCCAGGAAATTATGATACCCGGGTTCTAGTTCCAGCTCTAGTTACTACCAACTGAGTGGTAGTCATCCCTCTGGGTCTCCTACTGGGGCCAAAGCACCTGGGGCTAAAATAGGCTCTAAATTTTTATTACTCTGGATCCCACCTTTGCCAGCATGGAACCTGGCAGGTCTCAGCAGCTGGTCACTTGGATGATCCCCAAAGCAGATACCTGCATGCAGCATAACCGAGAATATGGACTATAATCACAGCAGAGGCCCGCCACTCAAACAGATGCTGGGGCCTTTGGCTGCTTTTCCGGGCCACCAGCCAATCCGGAGATGCGGCTGGCTGGAAAAGTGGATGGATGTGTTGGAAAGGCCCTTGTCATCTCCAAACACAGCGTCTGGGAAATGCCCATGTCCCCAGAAGGAGGTCATTGAAACCCTTCTGCCGGTGGTGCAGTGCAAAGAGCCCTGCAAACCAGGTTTTGAATCCTGACCAGCTGCGTGACCTTGGGCAAGCTCCCTTGGCCAACGTCATTTTTTGCCACAGAATGGGGGTAGCCATATATCTACCCTGCGGAATTGTAGGATTGAGGTACTGGGAAGGCCTAACAGTACCCACTCAGTGTAGGTACTCAGAGTAAACGGTAGTAGTAATAGTAATTGTTGATCCCATGTCCTTTATTCACGGGAATCTCCGGGTGGGGGTGAGGTAGGGGAACTTGGGCCAGGTGTCTGGCTCAGGGCTCCTCCCCCCATGGCTGGGAGGCATTGACTCCTTGCCCCGTGTGTCATTGCCCAGAGATGCTACTGATTGAAGCGAG
This sequence comes from Spilogale gracilis, assembly GCA_004023965.1. Classification (NCBI taxonomy): domain Eukaryota; kingdom Metazoa; phylum Chordata; class Mammalia; order Carnivora; family Mephitidae; genus Spilogale; species Spilogale gracilis. The sequence continues at coordinate 33,214 of PITA01015089.1, read as the reverse complement.
GATTAAACCCCCTGATTGAGGAGCCTAGGCATCTTGGCCCAGAGCAGGGCCAGCAGCATTTGGCACAATCTGCTTGGACCCCACATTAAGTTGTTTTCCAGAACCGCCCTTTTCAAGGTCTTGTCCCCTTTCGTCACCTCTCTCCGTTCCCTTCTCTGTGGGTCCGTGCCAGAGAAGGGAAATAAAGAAGTACGGGGCTTTCCTCCCTCGTCCTCCAGAGAGAAGTGACCGGAGGCTGGAAGAGGCAGCTTTCCGCGCAGTGGATGCGGCTAACACCAGCCCTGGCCACGCGAGGTGGCTGCAGCCCCTCGGACAGGCTGAAGTCCCCGCGCGCGCCCGGCCGATCCCCGTTTTTCTGGGAAAGCCGGGGTCCCAACTCAAACCTGTCTCTTTCTCCATCCTGTGTCCCGACAGCTTGCCAGCGCTCTGCAGGGAAGCGCGATTAAGTGGCACTCAGTGTATTTTTCCAGCTTTTTGGGCCCACCTGGTAAAAATAAAATAAAGCAAAATAAAGGAGCCCGGGATGGAACGGTCGTTATTTTTCAAAAGGGAGAGAGGGGTCACATGACGTGAGTAACCGTTTCAGCGAAGTGGCCGCAAGTCGGAGTTTGCTGCAAAGCCGCCCCCTCCCGGCGGGGGCGCTGACGTCACGGAAAAGCCCCGGCGCTGGCCGCGGGCGCGCTATAAACCGCCGGCTCCGGGCGGCTGCGGGCGGCGGCACGGACGGCGGGCACCGTGCGAGCACCGGGCGCTCGGCGGCCCCGCAGCGCAGCGCGCACCCACGCAACCCACGCGGACTCGCGGGCACCCACCCTGCGGAGCCAAGTAAGCGGGCGGTTTGGGGAGGGGGTTTTCCCGACGCCGGGGGAATGGGCGTTCCCGGCCCGCGGAACTTTCTAACTTGAGGAAAGAGCCCATGGAACTTGCCTTCTGCGCTGTGGTTTTCTGGGTGTGGGGGGGCAGGGGGCAGAGTTTAAGGTGCAAAGGATGCCACTTGTCAGGTTCCTTAGTTCAGTTCAGTAGGAGGACCATCTCCTTCTGGGGACTCTTGCGGTCAGAGTGCAGCCTTCACTGATAACGTCATGCTTTTGTTGTTTGAATGCCAGCCGGCCAACCGAGGCAAGGCTTAATGAGATTGAAAAAACCGGCTGGTCATCCCGGTTAAGTGGTTAAGTGGCCCGCATGCTGGGGTGTGGAGTGTGGGTGTGAGTCTGGGAAGGGGAGTGTGCATTTCTCACTCTCACGCATTAAAAGTGAGAAGGCTTCTACTTTATGCTAAGTAGCCCGAGAGAACAAACCTCCCTGCAAGGGGATGGAGGCTTGCAAAGGGAAAGTTGTAGCAAAGTTGTTAAATGCCACTTGGGACGGTCTTTGGCCTTCTGATTTTTCTTAGGAAGGTGGGAATCTGAGTTGAATGGAAGAACCCTTGGAGTGGATGAGGTTTAATGACAGTGAAGCATTTTCTCTGCCAGTTTGATAGGTCAGAACATGAGCAGGTCATTTCCCTGCCGGAACAACAGGGCTTGGGGGTGAGATTTTTGAAACATGATGTCTGTGGGCAAGAGGGCAGAGCTGAGGCATAAACCTCAAACAGAAATCCTTTTTTGCCCCCAAATAATAGCTTATTCAGGCAGCTGGAGAGCATCAGGGCAACTTTACTAAACATGGAAGTTCCAATAAGTGCTTGTCCAATGCAGCCAGAGGGAGTGATGTCATTGCCACGTGTTTCCCATCCAGGCACAAGAGCCTGCTGGACGCTGGTGCAATTAAGAGCCATGTTTAGACAAGAGCAGCTAACCCCGCCAGCTGGTCCTCAGCTCCATTTACTTGTTGCTTTTCAAGCCACCTCCGAAGGCTGCTGGATTCTCTAGGCTGCCCGTGTGTCAGTGTTGAGTGCACTTCCCGAAGGCTTCCTTAGGGATGGAGGAAGCCAGAGGGCAGTGGGTGATGTTCACGGTACTTTTTTCTTTTTGCAAGTGACAGTCTGCCTGAGGAGTTGGTTACTAGTTGAAAGCCTCTTGGATTTGGGGACGGTTTCCTTGGGGTTCCTATGACAGGGTCTCGCCCCCTCCAATGAGATATTGCTGATGACGGACTGTGTGGTTGAACCCCCTGAGCTCTTGCTCCTGCTTACTAATGCTTATCTCTTGGCTGCTCTGCTCTCCAGGACCCAACCATGACTCTGAATAATGTCACCATGCGCCAGGGCACTGTGGGCACACAGCCGCAGCAGCAACGCTGGAGCATCCCGGCGGACGGCAGGCATCTCATGGTCCAGAAAGAGCCCCACCAGTACAGCCAGCGCAGCCGTCACCGCGCTGCCCCCGAGGACCACTGCCGCCGGAGCTGGTCCTCTGACTCCACAGACTCAGTCATCTCCTCCGAGTCAGGGAACACCTACTACCGGGTGGTGCTCATAGGGGAGCAGGGGGTGGGCAAGTCCACTCTGGCCAACATCTTTGCAGGTGTACATGACAGCATGGACAGCGACTGCGAGGTGCTGGGAGGTAGGTGGCCCAGCCCCAGTGGGCTTCTGTCGTCAGCGGTGGCCCAGTCCAAAAGAGTGAGGGGGTGGGTCATATATCTGCAGAGTTGGGGACGGTGATTATGCGTTCTTGGCACTGGCTGGGGTAGCTGAGTCTCCAGCAAAGCCCTGGCATGTGTCCTTAGGATGAGAAAATGAAATTGCTCGGAGATGGAACCCAGGCCAGAAAGGGAATTTCTTAGATTCCAGCCCCAGAGGGAATGGGGAGGCGGTAGACTGATTAAAGAGGGCAGAGTCAGAGGGTCAGGATCACATCTCAGGCTTTTGCCAAATCTGACCTGGACTTTTCAAGAGCTCAGTGTAGGCACAACTTTTTTGCACAGTTCTACCTAAAACCAGACTGATTTGAAAAACTCTTAGAGTGGATCCATCAGTTTCCACCAGTAGTAGAATCTTTTGAAGGTGTGAAGTAGTTTAATATCTCTATTGCGAAATAGTACAATATTAAGAAAAACTTTAAGTATAACAGTGGTGATACATAGGTTTGTGTAGAGGTTTTCAAGACAATTTTCCCTGCACAATCAAACTCAAAGTGTTTATTATTTAAGACTCACCTATTTCTAAAAATGGATTTGAGGTGATGTAGTCACAAAAATGCAAGTATTTCTCCAATACATGTAAAGCGCAGCACTATATTCTGGAACGTGACATCATACAGTGGCTTTCAGCCAAAGCTTCCGTCTTAGCATACGTGACAATGGGAGCTGTGAGTCCTTATCTGCAGCTGTAGACATAAAGGAAGAACCTTCCAGTGCTTGCCCGAGTGGCATGGTCTGTCTGTACTCTCACTTATAACTCACAGCTGAATCACAGACTCCCGGGGTAAGGAGCTGCCTTAGTGATGAGCTGGTTTTGCCCTCTGCGTGACGCACCAGAGTCCTGCTCCTTCCTCCCTCCTGTCAGCCCATTTCGGCTGGCGGTTTCTTCTTGATTGTCTCCAGGGTCGCAGAGTTCATTGCTTCATGCGGAAACTCCTGAGCTGACTGTGAATGATTCACTGATAGAACGCTGATTTTTCTCTTCACTTCTGGAATCTCAGGGATGATAGCTAAATGAGAGTCAAAGAGAAATAGGGTCCATATTGAAAGGCTGATTTTTTCTTTCTCTGTAAAGGCTGGTGGGTGACTGTCAGTATAGGATAATGGGAAGGAGGAACGAATATCTAGAATGCACATTTGCAACGGGAGAGGCACTTTCTGGGTGCATTATATATGCTGCTGTTTGGGTACTTACAAAATTCCTATACTCATGGGGTAAACTGAGTCCCAGGGATACCAAGTGGCTTACCTAGAATCAGTGGGATAGCTGGAATTGGAGCTCAGGACTTTGTCATCTTAGTTTGATGATGGTCTTACAGTGCCATTGACAGGGAACCTGCTATGTGCCGGACACTCTACTGAGTACTTCTGCTAAGTTTTTTCTGATAATACAAAAATCGAAGCAACTTTGTATTAATATCCCTATTTTACAAGTGAAAAAATGGAAGCTTATGACATCACGTAAATTTCCCAAGGTGATAAAGCTAGTCCGTGGTATGGCTGGGAGTCAGGCCTGGTTGTGTGCATTCACTGTGCCCAGCAGTCCCCGGGTTTAGTGTCCACACGCAGTTGGTACCAGGTGCACACCTGGCTCTGTGCTAGGCTCCAGGGGAACCCAGTGATGCATAGGAGGCAGTATCCCTTCTCAGGAGGGAGTGAAGGATCAGTGGCTGTAATTCAGAGCACGGTGAAAGTGATGAATACCTAAAGAAGTAACAGTAACAGTAGTAGTGTTTTGGGAAATTGACAGAAGAAGATATCAACCAGGAGTTTTGTTTGTTTTTTGAGGGAGTTCTTGAAAAAGTTCATGGGTAGTTGACTTTCAAAAATGTTGGTCCATTAGAATGGAGGGTTCTTATATGGAGGGTGGTATATCCCCAGACACATAGAGTGTTAAGACTGACTCATACTTGGAAGTTGGGAAGGCAGGCTTCAATATTTGGGAGAACTCTTTGTTTAATGTGGGGAGGGAGAGGGAGAATCCTTTCCTTATCTCCTCAAACAGAGGATCTTTGGCAAGAAGCTTCTCTGTTGACCCATCCTATCAAATGTGTCCTCTTTTTTTTTTTTTTTTTTTTTTAAGATTTTACCTATTTATTTGACAGAGAAAGAGATCACAAGTAGGCAGAGAGACAGGCAGAGAGAGAGGAGGAAGCAGGCTCCCCGCTGAGCAGAGAGCCCGATGCGGGCCTCGATCCCATGACCCTGAGATCATGACCTGAGCTGAAGGCAGACGCTTGGACCCACTGAGCCATCCAGGCACCCCTCATGTGTCCTTTTTGAGTAACACAATTTATACTGTCTAGGATTACATCTCTTATCTGTAGGCAGCTGTTGGGATCACTAGTGGCTTCATGTTTCCAAAGAAGAAGGTTTCCTAAGGCATGCTCCCACGTTGTTCTTTTTTCAGCATTAATCATAAAAAAAAAATTCCTCTATACAATACTCTCATCAGAATTTCTTCTAATAAAGATGGATGTTGTTACAGCTATATTGCAATAATCTTATGACTCTCTCTACACATTTAATGCCATTCATTTATTCATCCCTTCATCCATTCCTAAGTAGTTTCTGATATACACCATGGAATTTGGTGAATCACAATGGGGACGTGCAAAGAGTCCTAGGGCTTCCGTCTGAAGATGCTTATAGTGTGTTCGACAGAGACAGATAGACCCCAGCTGTACACCAAGATCAAAGATCAGTGTGATGAGTGTCTTGGAAGAGGTGCAAGGACAGTGCTGTGGGAAATCAGAGGAGAAAAGATTACTTCTGGCTGTGGAAATCAGGAAGGGGTTCATGGAAGAGGTGGTCGCTGAGCTAGACTCTAAGGACGGCTGGGGTTTGGAAGCCCTGAGGTGGGTAGGCAGGGACACCTCCTGCACATGGAGTCTGGAAAGAACACTGGACTCCAGTTTGTCAGTGTGGTTTAGGAGCCCCGTTTTGACATGGACTGAGCTGGGCGCTCTTGCACAAGGGACTGACCCTCCTAAGACGTCTGTTAGTGAAACAGGAGCAATCCCCGCTTCAGGGAACGTGAGATGAGTCAAGGAGAGAATGTGTACTCAGCATGTAGCCCAGGGCCTGGCACGTAAGAAGTATGGATTGAACGTTAGTTAGAGCTGATTCTGAATCTACCACTTCCTCTCCCTGCACTTACCTTCCCAAACTGGCACTTTGGTTGCTCATAGCCCGCATCTACTCTCATCCTACTCTTGGCCAGGGCCCCCATGAGACCCCGCAGGAGGCAAGGACAGTGTTCCTGAAGCAGGTGTTCCTTCAGGGCTCCTTGGCATCTCCTGGGCTAGGAAAACTGAGAGCAGTTGAGAGTTGTGGGGGAGAGGGATGTTGGAGCCACAGAGCTTTCAAGAGGCTGCAGGAGCCTGTTTCAGCGTGAGAGAGATCACCCGTGAATGCTCCACACGGCATTTGAACCAACCCTGGACAGAAGGGCCCTCCACGCACAGTGGGGGTCAAATGAAAGACAAGTTAAAGTGCGCTAGTCTAGGGAAGATGGCGCTGGTCACTCAGCCATGGAAGCTCCATCCCACCCCACTCAGGATGATCTCTCCTGCTACACAGAGTGTGCTGGCGTACCCCTAGCTGTCGTCAAGGGCCCTGGAGAAATGAGGTCTTCCCCAGACCCAGGATACTGAAGAGCTCTGCAAACCAATAGACCTCAACAGTTTCCCCACACGCAGGGCAAATTTCAAAGGACTCTTCTAGGATTCACATACTCTTTTAATCCCCCCCTCCTCACCGGATTAGCCCTTGAGAAGGCTAAAAGCCTGTGACATCAGGAGGCAGACAAACTAGAGCTTCGGGCGCATGTAGCGCCTTCTCCTGGTTAGCAGAGGGCCAGCAAGCAGGAGGCTTCGTGGGTCTGAAGAATCCATGGTCCGGGTGCCCCTGGCAGTACAAAACCTTGGTATGGGCTCTGTGCAGAGAAGCAGGATGGAGATACGTTATTTTAGACTCCTGGGTTTGCAGCACAGTGATTTTCAGGCAGGGGTAAGTCCAGGAATCTTCCAGAACAGCAAAGCAGTTAGGCATCTATTTTTTAAGGTATAATCCCTAATCCACTTTTTCTCTAGGCTAATGTTCTGGTATCTCTTAAACCAAGGGAGAGTTTGGGTTTGCTTTTTCCCCTAGCTATTGCAATGTAGTATGTTTCTCTTGGAACTGCTGGGGACCCAGATGAGTCCCTTGTACCTGCTTTTGAGTGGTGAGTGGTAGGCTGAGACAGAGAAAGTGCTGTTTTGGATTTCCTGGGCAGAAGTCCCAGGTAGCAAGGGGCAGTCAGCTGGCTCCCCTTCCACGCTGCTCTGGCTCCCACCATTCCCATTTGGCTGTATAGATACGCCCATTGCGTCATGGGGCCCTACTCTGCAGGAAGCCACACTGTGCGTCCCACTACGATCCCATTCATGCTGCACGTTGTGGATGACAGACAAGATGGGCAGACTTAATCCCAGTGGGACACCATCACCACTGATTAGAATGATACCTTGTGGAGGCAGGGAGACTGACAGAAAGACAGAGCCATCTCATCCCTGGTTATGTTTCTTCTCATTTGTCCCTGTTTTCCTTCCCTTCCCTCCCCTGTTTCCATTTCCTACATAAAAAAACATTTAAACCAGGAGCATTACTTTTAATAAACCCCTACTCCTATAGCAAGAAATGCTCTGGTTTTCCCAATGTAGTTCCTTTAAACCTAGGTTTTAGCTATCATATGAAATGCCAAGTATGGCAAGAACCAGCTTCCCCCAGCTGAATAAGTGATGACAACAGCTAATATTTATTGCCTTTCCACTTTGGGCCCAGGCTTAACAGAAGTAATTGTCATGTCGCCTTAAGGCATGAATACGATTATCAGTCCTGTTTCACAGATGAAGAAACTGAGGCCCAGAGCACTTAAACGGTCCAGAGCCACATAGTTAAAAAGGGATGGCATCCAGATTCTAGTCAGGTTTGCTTGTGCTTATATCCCCAGTGCTATAGTTCTCATTCGTTCATTCATTTATTCGATAAGTATTTGCCCACCTGCAGTGTGCTGAGCACTGCCTGGGTGGGGGTGGGGTGGGGTATAGCAGTAAACAGCACAGATGCAGATCTCTGCCTTCACATTCTGGGGGCAAGAGGGACAGAAAGTCATAAAATAAGTTAAACAGATTGCATGTTAGGAACCCATAAGTACGATGAAGAAAACCTGGAAGGGAGGAAGAAATATTGGTAAGGGAGATGTATTGTGATTTTAAGTAGATGATAAGGGAGCGCTTCTCCTGGAAGGAGGTAAGGGTGCAAGACTTGGGTATTCCAGGGAACAGCAAGAAAAATGGTAAGAAGAAAAAATCATTATGAAAATCATAATTTTAAAATGATGAAATTCAAAACAGGAACCCTCACTGTGAAAATAGAGTGAGGATGGGCTTCTTGTATGCAGTTGTTGGGAATTCCTCTTGCAAAATCCCGGTTAACTCAGCCATCCCTACCCCCCAGATGGTTTCTGTAGGCTGGAGCTGCTCTGGTCCATCATACTTCTCACCCTTACCCTCTACTCAGTCTGGGCTCAAGTGCTGGGAGAAAAGTTTCCATTACCAAGTGGAGCTGGATGCCACACTTAGGCTGTACTTAAAGTGGAAAAATAAGCCTGTTTATTCCTAGGGAACTGTTTTTTTTTTTTTTTTTTTTAAGGGAGAAAACCTTAGCCAAGACAGGGATAGACTGAAGGGTTTTTTCTTGCATCTCTCAAAACAGAAAAAATGTCTCTGAGCCCAGGGCTCCTGAATTTGCCAGTGAATGTCCAGTAATCACGCCCCACTGAAAGGTAGAGCGCATTTCCATGTAAGGCTTATGAATGAGGCTTACAGTTCCACGGGCAGTTAGTGTTTTCTCATGGCATCATTGAATCTGAGTCAAAAGCTCTCAGTGAGTTTATCCTTATAAATGGTTTTCCTATAATGAAGGTCTAGGAATGATGAAAATGAAAGCCTTTCACTTCAAGTGGCTCAGTGAGACATTCAGAAGACATAGGTGTTCTGTTCAGGAAGGACTGGAGGAACGTACGTAGAACGTTATTGAAGGTGATTAAAAAATAGTAATTTGCCCTTGTGAATATCTGCATATTTGCATAATTAATTGCGTTTTAGTAGGCTTAGTTTGTAGCCTAATTTTCTACACAGCACTCCTGTAAAAGTGTTGCCTATTTTCCTGATTCCAATATCACTGTTCTTTCTTTTCCAGAAGATACCTATGAGCGAACACTGATTGTTGATGGGGAAAGTGCAACAATTATACTCCTGGACATGTGGGAAAATAAGGTATGCAGAACCCATAGCTCTCTGTAAATTCCTCAGGGCTTGCCTTCCAACAGGCTGTTTGGTGCAAGGGTGACCTTGTTCTTCTCGGTGTTCTAGGTGAGGGGGGCTCATTTTCTTGATTAGCTTTTTCTTCTTTTTTTCTGAAGTAGGAGACTGTTCTCAAGAAGAGGTCATTCACAAACGAGCTCTGAATAATAAGCAAGTTGCAGTGATTTGCCCTTAGTTCTATTAAAAAAAAAAAGACAAAACACATCTGCTGTAGGGACAGTGCCAACAAGGATGGAGGGTCATTTAAAAATTCAAAAGCAGATTATGTGAACTTGACTGTCTTGATACTAGTCTCCAGCATTTGGTTTTTGAAAAATTTGGGGCTTCTGAGTCTCTATGTTAGACCTTCTGTTGATTGAGAACCCTCTTCTTCATCCAGAAGGATTTGAAAGTTCGTCAGTTGGGAAAGGCAAAAGGGAGTTGTTGGAAGTCAGAGAGGGCTCATTTTTGGTCAATTAGATATAAATTGGAAATGTGGTTTGGCAAAGTTGATGTATAATTTATCAAGTCAATCTGTAGGAGAATTGGACAGTACACTTTTGGAAACACATATTGCTTTTTTGTGAAGGACATTTCATTTCCCAGGCCCCCCACCTCCCCGCCGAGCTCAGGGAGTTTCTTATTGTTTTATCAGGGGGAAAATGAATGGCTCCAGGACCACTGCATGCAAGTCGGGGATGCCTACCTGATCGTCTACTCCATCACAGACCGAGCCAGCTTCGAGAAGGCGTCTGAGCTGCGAATCCAGCTCCGCAGGGCCCGGCAGACCGAGGACATTCCTATCATTTTGGTGGGCAACAAAAGTGACCTGGTGCGGTGCCGGGAAGTGTCTGTGTCAGGTGAGAGGGGCAGTGGCAGCACCACGGAGACCCGGGGTCACCTGCTTGTCCTTCGCCTGGGCACTCTTTTCTTCTTCTTTCCTGAAGCTGGAACCAGGGGCTTATTAAAATGCTCGGTGGAGTTTTGTGTAGAAGACTCCAACATTGCCAGCAGATTATCCCTGTGCTGACGGCTGCTCTCTTGTCCATCTGGGCTACTTGCTGGATTCCCATTTCCCCACCCTGGAAAAAGATCATGCTCAGGGACTTACCGGCACTCCTCAACCCTTTCTCCTTGTCCTTGTCTCTTCTCTAGGGAATTCTCAGGAATTCAGGGCAATAAAAATAGTGTCTTTGTGTAAGAAAGATGGGGCCTCTGTTGTGGGGAAACTTTGGGAGTTTCATTGAGAATAAGAATTCTACTCAGGCTGCCTCTGGTTCTGGGAGATCCCAGGAGTGCCCTCCCATCTCCTACCTTTTGCTTCCTAAGTTTCAGTGAAGGCATCAATCTGATGGTATCAGTAGACATTCTCATGCTTTGTTCAGGGATGTCACCTGTTTGCCACATGGGCCCCCGGGTGCTTTTGGGGTCCTTGGGAGTTTATTGGCCTCATGAAGATTTGGTTCCTGGTACAATTGTAAAAAATAAAACACTGCATTGCTAGGCCCTACTCAGGAGGAAAGAGACCTGATGAAGACCTAATGTCTACAACTAGCTTGTGATTGTCTTACTCCTAGGAGACGACCGTTCACACCGATCATTTGTTTCTAACCAGAACTTGGACACGTGGTCAGGGAACGTAGGGGAATGTCTGACACAGAGGCTGCGCCAGAAAAGCTTGTGTGTATGGTTTGCTGTAATGGTACCTCTGCGAAATCATCAACAGTTCTTCAAAATGCCTCGCCAGAGCTTTAACATTGTTTTTTAAGAGAGGAAAGTGAAATAGTGGGATTCTTTGTCAATTCGGGGAGACCGAATCAGGAGAAAGCGTTAAGAATCTGAGCGTGAGGATGAAGCAGGCCTGTGTGCACCTCTGCTGATTGTAGGCTGTGTGAACTCCCTCACTTTTTTTTTTTTTAAAAGATTTATTTATTTGACAGAGAGCACAAGCAGGGGGAGCAGCAGCAGCAGAGGGAGAGGGAGAAGCAGGCTCCCTGGTCCAGATGCGGGACTCGATCCCAGAACCCTGGGGTCAGGACCTAAGCCAAAAGCAGACGCTTAACCGACTGAACCACTCAGACACCCCACTCCCTTACATTTTTAAAAGTTCAGCCCCAGCTCAGTTTCTTCATCTCCTGGGAGGGAGAATGTATTTTTCAAGTAACATAGTAAATGCAATAAATGAAGGCTGTGGTTTTCACTGTTCGAGTTAGTATTACTGTATCTGATGAAATTGGCCCTATACACAGTGCATTGTGGTGGAGTGGCTCTAAAGCTCACCTCTCCTGCTTCCTGGAGTCTTGCTGTGACTCTGTCCCTCTCTGTGCCCTGGGAGGACACGTGTCACCCTCACATGGCTGACTGACCTAGAGGTGCCTGACGATGTCCTCCAGCTCAGCCATGGGCTGTGGAGCTCCTCTGACTTTCTTCTCCCCTTTTTTCCTCACCAGAAGGGAGAGCGTGCGCTGTGGTGTTCGACTGCAAGTTCATTGAGACCTCGGCGGCTGTCCAGCACAACGTGAAGGAGCTGTTCGAGGGCATCGTGCGGCAGGTGCGCCTCCGGCGGGATAGCAAGGAGAAGAACGAGCGGCGGCTGGCCTACCAGAAAAGGAGGGAGAGCATCCCCAGGAAAGCCCGGCGCTTCTGGGGCAAGATTGTGGCCAAAAACAACAAGAATATGGCCTTCAAGCTCAAGTCCAAATCCTGCCATGACCTCTCTGTGCTTTAGGCCCCCAGAGTCACCCCAGATGTCCCCCTGATGGACATCGTTGAGCACCATTGGGACCGATAATCTATATTAGATTGGATCCTTAAGTATTATTAGATATGGCTTCCCCCATTGTAGCTGGGAATTTGGTTCGCCTCAAGGGCAACATAATGCATGAGAAATGAAAGATCTTTGTAAAATCAGTATTTATTTACAGGAAAAGCTTGACCTTCCTCCTTGAATACCCAAGACTCACTAGAGGATGTGTTTGGGGTTCACATGTGTTTCTTCTCTCCTCTGGATATTAGAGAATTGAAGCCTACAATAAGAATGCTCAGAACAAGAACTTGTTGTTATTAAAATTCTACCCAGTGTTCCAATACATGAATTTGAATCCAGTGGGCCATGGACAAATATAGGGAAGTGGTCAAAGGATTTATCCAAAGGAGGGAGAATTACTTTCTCTGTACCTTCCATTCATGGAGCCAGGATTATAGACCAGGCTCATCATAATCGTGACTATCATTGCTCCATCAAGCTGTGAAAAGAAATGATGGACCTTGCTGGAAACTAAAGCTTAGCCAACAATTTTTGTTCTATGCCCATGGTTGGGGATCCAGAAATTTGTAGAATTGGAAACTGAAACAGGTACCACTTAGGGGATCAAAAATTGTATCTTTGCTTCTGTGTCTTAGAATTTTTTGTTTAGAGGAAAATTATTTAAATCAGATTCTACTTAGTCAAACTAACTTTTATGTTTCATTGTTTTTAAAGTCATGTATATGTTTTAAAAAATGGAATTATTGATAACCTGGAGTGTAAAATGCCAAATTTTGAAATATAATTGAAGGTCTGACTTTTTATAAAACAAAAAACGTAAATAGTTCCACTACTTTGGGTTGACCCTTGTATGCCACAGCTCTGCTCTATTTATTGTTATTTTGCAAAATAATAACCATTTTAACATTTGATAAACATATTTATGAACATATTTCTTAATAGGAAAAATGTCCATTTTATTACCATTTTCTATCTTTTTCAGAATATGCAAGTTTTTACCTATATGTCTTATAATGAAAGAAATAAAATCTTTGGGAAAAAAAGGCATTCTTAAATGTTCTTCCTCCCAAGTAAGACAATTATGATTCTTTCCATTTGATTTTAGAACAAGCACACTCTACAGAAACATATCTGTTACTTTATTTCTTCTTTTCATTGGTTATAGTCCTGTTGTTATTTGTTTCAAAGACTATCCCTGATATCTGTCCTTCAGAACCATGATTCACAATAACGCAGTTATTTTTGGCTAATACAGTTGGGGAGGACTTGGGGCCCTCTAAATGCTAAGTTACAATAAAAGCCAGATTGATCTTTTACTTTGGCAAAGTCCTGACCGAACAGATGGGCCTTTGCTCCCTGAAGGCTCATGGTCCTGAGCTTGACTAAAGCACTAGAGGAAATTATAAAGATTAGGGGGGCAAAGAAAAAAAAAAAAAAAAAAAAAAAAGAAACTGGTGATATTCAGCTTAAGGTCTATCTGACCAGGCAAGTCTGTAACCAAATTCTCACCAGCATTATGTTTTGACCTTCTTCACACACGTAGCGGTGTGTGACCCCTTGCTGGAGTAGAACGACCTGGTGTCTCCCTTTCACATCAGTGGCCCCTGCATGTACCCTCTGTCCCCTCCCCTCCCTATGTTTCAAGTTTGTAATCAGACACAAGCTAATAGTGACAACCATGGGGCCTCGGACATTGCCTAAGCCACAGTCTAATAACTCAGTTCTGCTGGCCTGTTCTCTTCCTTTTTCCAAATTGAGCGCAAGGTACCCATCTCTGTGCACTCTGCCTCTCGGAATTGTTTGAGGAAACAGTAGAGGGAGAGGGTAAGAGTGAATATTCAGGTTTCACAGGCAGCATCACTGCCATTTAACATCAGTGTGTCTTTGGAGCAGAGACAAACCTTTGTGACCATCAGTTGTCTCATCTGCAAAATGGGGTTGTTACTAATTACTTACCTTGTAAGATTGTGAGATGAACATCTTTTAATCTGCCGAACGTGAAGAGCTCAAGAAACGTCTGTTTTCATTGTATACATCTTCCATTATGCATAAATCAGCTTCATACATTTGCTTTCCCCCAAATGGAATGGAAACTCCTTAGAATCAGAGACCACTACATTTCCCTTTTATCCCTGTACTCTTGAACAGTTCCTTGTGTATATTGGCTTTTATCTGTTTCTTCTTGAATAGACTTTCCCAACCGCCCCATGAAGTTGACAGGCCATTTTCAAGTAAGCATGTTCAGGGGGATAGGTGTCTTGTTCCCGTTCAGATGTTGTGTCTGGGCTTGGAGTAGAGTCCAGAAGTGATTGGAGCTCTTTACATCTTTCAATGTCCCAAACTGTTTCCTATAGACACAGCTCTTTTTACCTCCAGGAACCACCACACCCACATCACACCCCCCACATACACAGCGCACACACTCCACACAATACCGAACCCCCACCATACGCTATGCACCACACACACCCCCACCCACCTGCCCTGCCACAGCCCACGCATACCATACATACCACACACCACACTCATAAACATGTACACACAGCAGACACGGCACATACATCCCACGCTACTCACCCCTCATCCCACATACATAACACCGCACCCTGTCCCAAAATATACATGTTCCTTATTTACACTACTGTCACTTCTCCTAGATTTAACCATCCTACTCACTTGTTTTGGACCGTCCCATCCAAATGGCCAACAGCTGCCAAGACTCTCAAGTTCAAGGGCCTGTGGAGGATGGTCACACGGGGGCTCTCTCAGTTTGAGCTGGGGCAGGACAATGTGGGGTGTATTCCAGTCTGAGAGGCTTTCTGGGGAAGAGCTCTAGAGTCAGACAGACTTGGGTTTCACTCTTGTTTCATCACTTAGATGTGTGACCAGGAGGAACGTCCTTCTCCCCTCAGCCTCAGTTTCCCATATGTGACATGGGAATAACAATGACACCCGCTTCGCAAGAGTGCGGCGAGGATGGTGGAGACCTGCAAGGTTATCATTCCACAAGAACTCTGAGGACTTCTACTCTAATGAAGCCTTTATGCCTTCATTCCCTTGTGTATGCTTCAGTGGTGTTGGACACCCGGGCACCCCTGGGTGCTGGGAATATAATGACTAAGACATTATCTGGGTCCTCAGAGCCCTCCAGAATTGTGTATTTGCCCATCCTAGAAGCTAAAGAAGGTGGCACTTCTTCAGTAAGAAGAAACTGAAAGAACAATGGGAGGATTATACCTGGGAAGGGCTGGATTTGCTGCCATTAGATAAGATTCAAATGAGGAAAAAATATTACTAAAATGATTCGATGTGGAAAAGTAAATCGGGCTATTTGAAAAAATTCCATTTTGGGGAAGTGGGAACATTAGGGAAAAATTGGTTTTTAAGCATCCTACCTTTTTGCTCACTAATACATGAACTATTTAATACAGGGAGAGGCAGATGATTATGAGTTCACTTGGTGAAATCTATGGAGCTCCTGCTGTGCAAGGGGCTGTGGAGAACACATGGTATGAGAAGGAGGTTTTGATATATTAGTGGGAAGTGGGCACGGTGGTGAAGGAGGACAACTGCACAAGAACCTAGAATAGGATGTAGAAGATAAGAAGGAGCCATAGGGACATGTCAAGTAAGGCAGTTGGAGCTTGGGTGGGAGAAAAAAATTCCTTACTTGGCTGGTGCAATCATGAATGTCTTCTTGGAGGAACTGGCATTGAGCTTCATCTTGAAGGCTGTTCAAGATTTCCACAGGTAAAATGTAATTAATTAAGAATCTCAAGATGAAATTTTTCTGGAGTTATGCTGGGTCCTCAATCCAATAAGCGCACAAAGGAGAGAGAGAAAGAGAAAAAGAGAGAGACTTGGACACAGAAAAAACACACAGGAAAGAAGCCCATGTGAAGATGGGGGAGAGACAGGAGTGAAACAGCTGTAACCCAATGAGTACCAAGGAATGCACCAGGAGCTGGAAAGGGAAGGAAGGATTCTCCCCTAATGTCTTCCAAGTGAGTGTGGCCCTGCCCACATCATGATTTTAGATGTTTGGCCTCCAGAACTGCATGAGAATTCATTTCTGTTGTTTTTAAAGCCACTAAGTATATGGTAAGCTCAGCAGCCCTCGGAAACAAAATACTTTGGGTTATTTAGGGCAACCTAGTTAGCATCTGTAAGCTTCAATTTTTTCATCTGAAAAACAAGGATAATACCCATCTCAAAGGATTATTGTGAGGATTAAATGTCAGGCGCTTAATATGTCGTCTGTCCAGGAGGTGCAAAGTGAGCAATCCGTGAAGGAAGATGGAGAGCACTTGCAGAATATGTCGATTTGCAGACTGAGAGCTTCAACTTGGTTCAGAGAATGACGCGGTGCTCGAGTGTTTCCAAGCAAGGATGTGACAGGCCAAGTGGCACTGCTTCAGGACATGGCCTGGGGGAGCTGGCGGGCAGGAACCAGAAGGTGTGAGAGGCCCCTGTGAGGAGCTCGGCGAGAAACCCCTGGAATAGGGAGCCTGGTGCACGCAGGAATGCGCAGCAGGCAGAGGGAAGGCGTTGTGCATGGGGAGAAGGAGCCCCCCTCCCAGAAGCTCCACAGATGGGCTTCCAGAGCAAAGGAGCCTGGCAGCGTTCAGCTTTTGTATGGGGAGGGCTCACAGAGCATTGAGGCCCGATGCCCACCTGGCAGATGGCAGACAGCGGTGCAGATGTCATGGAGAACCACGGGGTGGGTTGCGGGATCCAAGGCCGGGGACGGGTGGGGGGGGGAGTTGGGGTAACAGCAGCCAAGTGGGGCAAATGCAGGCGTGTGCTGCTTCTGACTTCGTGACTGTCTGGAAAACAGTCCCTAGCAAGAGACCCTAAAACCACCAGTCCTCGTCCCGCCTAACTTCAGGGAAAATGAAGAAGGAAATAGGGTACACCTGCTTTTCTTATAATAGGGCTATGGAGAGATGTATGCAAACAGGGACGGGAGACTTTTAGTGAAGGACTGTAGCTGGGTGCATAGATGGCTCTGTGTGGGTGTGAGCATGCAGGCACACACTCGTGCACGTAAGCACATGCATTGAGTGAGTGTGTGTGTGTGCGTGTGCGCACGTGTGTGTGTGTGTGTGTGTGTGTGTGTGTGTGTTGGGGAGGGGCACATGTGGGCAAGACAGGTCTCACAGAGGAAGAGTACAGCAATTAGAGGAATTTCAAACATCAATTGGACTTTCACCTTGCTCCACTTCTCAGTATATGCCGAAAACGGGCAGCGGTCCGGGGTCTTATTGATTGCAGCGTCCACCAAGAGAATGGAATATTCCAGAGGTGCACGTCCTGAAACTCAGGACGAGTTGTCATTTAAGTTTGCTGGGACTGTGGTCAAATAAGTCAAACAAAATGTGCCTGTGTCTTCTGTTGTGCTGTTTTTAACTACTTGAATGGAAGTAAAGAAGCTAACCCCTGACCATCAGCTTTTAGAAATATGGAAAAGAGAGGGGCATGAGAAGTGCCTCCTCTCTTACTGGTATCACTTACAGGCCCGAGGGCACCTGCTCGACTTGCAGAGATCAGGCTGCCTTGTGGCAAATGTGAAAGTTTTGGAAGGTGCTTTCTTGAAAGACATGTGCAATTTTATATACTTACACATACACAGACCCGTATAAACATACACACAACCAGACAGACCTACAGACGCACGAGGACAGGTTCACACACACGTCCACATTTACACCAGCCTCATTTACAAGCAGGGAGTACTCGTGGTGCAGATGGCAGGGGCTGAAAATAAAACTCTGATGAGAGCATTACAGCCTGCTCGGGAGTGGAGACAGAGAGAGTACCTGCCCAGGCATTCCAAAAGACACAAAGGAAGAGTAAGTGTGCAAATAGCGGAAAACAGGTTAGGCACAGGGTTGTGAGAGGTACCATGTCAGCAATCAGTTGGGTTTTATTTGACTAAAAAAAGCCCGCCATCAGATATACTTGAAAGAAGCAACTTCTTTTTTCTTTCTTTCTTTCTTTCTTTCTTTCTTTCTTTCTTTCTTTCTTTCTTTCTTTCTTTCTTTCTTTCTTTCTTTCTTTTTTGGTAAACGTCAGGCTGGACAAGGCCATGAGGTAGGAGTAGAAATCCGATTAAAAAAGTCCAAAGGAAATCGCCTTGTGATTCATCTATTTGATTATGAGGTGGAGCTGGTGGCCGGCCAGGATGTGTTCCACAATTTGGAAACAGCAGCGTGAGGAGCTTGGGTTATCTGAGGGATGACTGGGCAGAAGGAGTTCTGAGCCAAGGTTGAAAAAAAAAATAAGTGAAACCAGGCCTTCCAGATGTCTTCCGGATGCAAACTGCCAACCCATGAATATGCAATATGAGGGGGCTAAGTAGTCAGTTGGCCCCAGGTGCATCTTCATGAGCCCCCAGAGAGGGGCCCATTTGAACTGTGATTCTCTGAGTCACAGCCCAGGTTAGTGTCCATAAGAACGCTGGTGCTAATTGTTACCACTTTTTAAGTTAACATCCATTAAGTGGAATACAGGATGCCTGGTAGGGAGCCATAGTTCAAAAACAGATACAAGAGAAATTGGAACAGAACCTTTCACAAGTCCTGGACAAGGTTTTCGGCACAGCAGACCTCGAGGGGTTGCGTGAAGGGGTAAAGGCAGGTGCAGGCAGAGAGGTAGGCCCCGGGGCATATGCCTTTATTAACAATTCCAGCTTTGGGGGTCCCAAGCTAAGTCTGGATTGACGGATTCAATCCAGACTTGGCTCTTCTCAAGACACCTATCAGAATTTACTTGTCTTAGACTCAGGCTTCTGGCAGGTGAAGGAATTATGTAAGAGTAATTGTGTTAGTAAGTCTAAATATCTTCTTGTGCCTTGGAGTTAAAGGCTTAGGTTCTAGCTGGCTTTGCTAATTACTAGTGAGCTTTAAAATTCTCATATATAAAATAAAAAAAGTGATATCGACCTCATAGGGTTTTTAAGATGACAAAATGTGGTAAGTAAAAGTGATTTTTAATCCTAAAGAATATTCAGATCTCTGCAGGGTTATTAGAGTTGTGCACATATGAGGTGGTTAGGACTTGTTTGCCCATCAATTACTTTGACAATGTTTGAGGGAGAATTACAGTGTGACGGGTGCAGGAAGTAGGTGGGTGTCTCAGTGCCCTCCCACCGGCTTGCCTCTTGGATCCCAGCCGGTAGGCACTCGCCTACTTTGCTGATACATTGGACTGGCCCCATCGCCGTCTCTTGGAATGTATAAAGCCGGTTAAAAAACGTTAGCAGTTGGGAAAATGCCAATGCTATGTCTTTTGGCAGCAAAAGAAGGGAACTCGTAATTTGATTTCCTTAATTATGTCTTTGAGAGTCTCTGTACAGACAATGGGCAATGAGAAAGCTATTTTAGGTGTTGAAGATGAGGACATTTGACTCGTAAAAAATCGGGTTGATCGTGTCCTTGTCGGTTCCTCCGCTTTTATGCAGACAAGTGCTCCATCCAACTGATAAATGGGACTTGAGGGTTTCACAGGTGCTTCCGGTCATACTTGTGTGCATGATAAAGAAGACGGAAATGGACACAGAGAAGCCACTTCCTTTGTGCCTGAGCGGGAAGAGGCAGAATGCGCAGCCCTGTGCACCTGTGGCTGGAAAGCTGGGATGAAGTGGCCGAGGAAAGGGTGGGTTCTGGAATCCAGTTGCCTGGGTTTAAATTCTGGCTCCATCTCTTCCCGGCTGGCCCATGATGAAAGCTCAAAAGCTTTTAGCTATATTTCATTATTTTCTTAATTCAAACAAAAACCAAGAGCTTTCAGAGTTTTAGGAGGAAGCTTGGAGCGAAGGAGGGGCTATTTAACAAGAGACTTCTACCACAGGTATCCTAAACTACCAGCCTTCCCCCTGGGCAGTGTCAGTGCCCTTCTGGTGGTTAATTCCGCCTGAATGCCCCAGACAAAGCGTGGCCCAAACTCCCTGCGGAAGGAGATCCACTTAGCTGCCGGGAACAGGCTAAGCTTTCAAAAAGCCTTTTTAAGTTCTGAGATTGCTAAACAACCTGTTCTGCACACAAACAGGGCAGTCTAGAATGGTGGAGGTGATTAGCCCCCAGTCCTGGGTTGGGGAGGGGGCGGGGTGTGCAGTTTCTCAGGCCTCTTGCCTAGCTCTCTTTGTTTCCCCAACCTTCGGCGCCTGGACTCCAAAAGAGAGTTCCTCTAAGTTCTCCCACTTGGGAACTGTCCCATAGACATCTTGATATCAAGACGCAGAGAACCAGATGCCTCCTCTGTAGCCAGCCTCTGAGGACTTTCCCTCTTAATCCTAGTTTCCTGACATGTGGCCATCTTCCTTCCCCAGATGACTGGCCCACTGTTTCTGGCCTGCGTTTCTTGCCCTACTCCACTGTGGGATTTCTATCCTCGAAGGTCCAGCCACACTGTGACATGCCATCCTCTCCCCAAGTAAGTTCTTTAGGACCCTTGCTTTCTGTGGCGTTCATGTGAGTCCTGGTGAAAGGGGGAATTCCAGGGTCACATGCAGCCAGGCAAACTTTGCTTCTAGGAAGTGAAATAGACTTGTTTTTTTATTGGGATGAAATTTACCATTCTAACCACTTTGAAGTGTAGTTCAGTGGCCTGGAGTATATATGTTCACACTGTTGTGTGACCATTACCGCCACCCATCCCCAGAACTCTCTCATTTCCCTCAACTGAGACTGTCCGCATTATACAATGTCTTCTGTACCCCCTTTCTCCCATTCTGTGGTCTGCCTTCTCACTTTGCTTTATAGTGTCATCTGTGGCACAGACATTTTTAATTTTGATGAAGTCTAATTTTTCTTTTTGTTGCTTATGCTCTTGGTTTTATAGCTAAGAAATCATTGCTGAAGCCAATGCTCTGGAAGCATTTTCTACAGTTTTATAGTTTTAACATTTATGTTTAGATCTTTTATCTATTTTGAGTTAATTTCTGTATATGGTGGAAGATAAGGGTTCAACTTCATGTTTTTGTGTGTGGAAAATAGGTCTCTTACATCATCTAGAGTTCATTGGTTGCAAGCAACAGAAACTGAGATAGGCTAATAATTGGAATAGTTCTAGATAGTTCATAGGAATTAAGGAAAAATCTGAATGGGAAAATCTCTGGAAGTACAGAATATGTCTCTGCTCCAACAACCTCATGTGTGTGTCTATGCGTGTGTTGAAGATGAGACAGCACTGTCAATGAATCATTTCAGTAAACAAGACTGCATGAAATGCAGGGTTGGGGTGGGGCAAGTGGGGGCGAGAGAATGTTTCCCCAAAGGTAAACTAGAATGTTGTTATGAAAGTGGGGGAGGCGGGACGCCTGGGTGGCTCAGTTGGTTAAGCGACTGCCTTCGGCTCAGGTCATGATCCCGGAGACCCGGGATCGAGTCCCACATCGGGCTCCCTGCTCGGTGGGAAGCCTGCTTCTCCCTCTCTCACTCCCCCTGCTTGTGTTCCCTCTCTGGCTGTGTTTCTCCCTGTCAAATAAATAAAACCTTTAAAAAAAAAAAAAAGGAAGTGGGGGAGGGGACTACTCACTGAAAACTTTCTCAGAGCTGTTGATACTGTGAGTCTCATGTCAAGAGGACCAGAGCATGTGACATTTCTCATATCTATTTGCCCAAGATAATTCTGGTGCCTCTTACAGAATTAATGTTCTGCAGAATAGGTTTTGGGAAATGCTCTCATATGCTAGCAAAAAGAACTCTGTATTTGTATGAGAGCAAGTTCAGTCTTGGTTGAGTCTTTTCTTTAGTGTGTAAATTAGACCCACCTTACACAAAAGGCAAGAAGATCTGTCGCACTGGTGCCAGCACTGGGCTGTGGTGGATCCGAACTTCCCAAGTTCATACTGAGAAGCCAGGAATCAGACTTGAGTAAGCTTTCATAAACTCACAGCTTGAGTGATGACCTCACAGAAGCCAAGCAGAAAGGTAACTTATGAATTTTGGTGGACATGTTATTTGTGTGATTGGTACAAATTTCTCTGTGACACTGAGATATGAGGAATGACACATTTCTTTATTTTTCAAAGGAAATTTAAGTCTTAGCTCAGCCCCTCCTCAACAGGGCTGGTCTTTTGGGGGAGACCTCCACTCCTTCGGACTACTCATGACACCATGGGATTTGAAGCCAAAAGAGCTGGCGTTAAGGGAATGGTTACTTTCAACACTATTGTTCTTTCTTTTTTAATTTTTTAAAAGTTTTAAACATTTTTTTGAAGATTTTATTTGTTTGAGAGCAAGAGAACATGAGCAAGTGGGAGGTGCAGAGGGAGAGAGAGAAGCAGACTCCCTGCCAAGCGGGGACCCCGATGCAGGACCTGATTCCAGGACCCTGGGATCATGACCTGAGCTGAAGGCAGATGCTTAACTGACTGAGCCACCCCGGAGCCCCACTACTATTCTTTTGGATACTCACTACTCCACTGAGTGCAGGTCCCCATTGTGTATCGGGCACTGACACTCTGGGTGAATTCCTGAGATGTATTCTGTCTCCCCTGACAGGACTCTTCATGTCGCTCCCCAAATCTCTTAGCATCCTGCCCCTGTGGACATCCATGAAGCCAAACCCATACCGAAGTCCACTAGCCTGCAGGGTGCAGGATGGAAGGCTGGGATTGCCCTACAGGGACACCATCTCCTCCACAAGCTCTGGAACTCCAATTCCATTTGATAGTGAGTCATTTCTGCTTCTTACCACCAAGCCTCAATGCCTCTATCCCCTCCTGTGGAACATAGCAATCCAGCACCGACCCTTGGGGTAAGGGGAGAGCAGACTGAAAGTCAGACTTTAGTCTCGCAGGGGGTTTTAGGACATCCCAGGGCCCTGACCCTGGAGGTTCTGCTTCAGTGTCAGAATGGGGCCCAGACCCAGCTTCCCAGAAAAGGTTGATACAGCATGTCTTCTGACCACACTTTGGTGAACGCTGGCCTAGACCTGGGGACAAAAGCCTGACAAGCCTCTTGGGGGTAGAAAGTGTTCAGTCTTTGAAATTCCAGGCTGGTCTCCCACCTTCCAAAAGTGGACAACTACTTTCTTCTAAACGAGCAACAGCATACAACCAATATGGTTTAGTTTCCAACATCTGCTTTAGTTTGCCATGCCTCACCCCCATGTAGCTGTGTTTTGGAAGTCCCTGTAACCCAGAGAGGAGAGTCTGGCTATTGTGGCCTGGCGGGTGTTAACATGACCTTGGCCAGGCTCCTGGCTTGCTAACTCTTGGGGTCTGACAGGTTTGTGGCTTGAAGCGATTAGGGGCAGACAGATTTGGGGCTGGCAAGGGCTTGTCTTCCCCAGGGCATGGCTGGGAATTCCATTACCTATTTGGGAATCTTGTGTGACTTTAAGAACCAGTGCCTTTTATTTTCAGATGCTTCTCCAAGTTCCATCCAGGCATCCATATTTCAATCTGTCACAGACCCTGCTGTTCCAGAAATAAGTAGCCGTGTCACCAGGACTGCAGCAACCTCATCAGCTCCGGATACGGTGGGAATGGCTGTTTTTTAATTCCAAAACTTAGGACCAATTGGCAGGGTGATTTGGGGCCCTTTGTAGACAGCTTTCAGGAGGGAGTGACTGGGGCTTTGGTAGGAGGCTCTCAAGGCTCTGACTGACCTCTCTTTCAAGAGATCAGATCTGGGGATGAAGGGCCTGCATGCTGAGGGCAATAAGCTAGGACCAATGAGAATAGGCAGTGGGAATGTTCCTGGTGCTGAGAACAGTGTTCTCTAGAATGTGAACCAGGAGACAGGAAACTGGAGACATGGGGCCTGCCTCAGTTCTTCCATGAGTGTCTGGTCACCCCTGTGATTTTGGGTTCTTTCTTTGGCCAAGTCAAGATGGTTGGGCTAAATCTATTAATTCAAAAATAAACATCTACTGAGCTTTGATTGGGTACCAGGCTCTGTGATAGAGGGATGTGACATTAAGTAAAGCAAGATACACACCCTTGTGAAAATGATTTCCAAGGTCTCTCATCTGAATCTAATAATGCCTGGCCCCCAGCAGCCGTTGCACACTGTATTTTCACATGCGTTATCATGACCACACTCTGAGATGGTTGTCCTTCCCACCACTTGGGTGTCAAGTGACGGGTCTAAGGTCACACACTATGAAGCAGCAGCACTGGATAAGAATTCAGCGTGCTCTCTGCTCTGTGACCTGCCCTCTCTGACTTTCCTTACTGTCTGTGATGCTCTCATTTCCCAGACTTTTCCACCAGTGTTCAAATAGCTCTCATTTGCCAAGCTCTTACTTTAGGTCCTGCCTCTTGCAGTCTCATGGAAATCTCACAGCAACCTCATCAGGTTCTGTTTTTGTCGTCTTACAGAGGAGGAACCTGGGTCAGAGGGGCTGAGGAGGAACCTGGGTCAGAGGGGCTGAGGAGGAACGTGGGTAATAGGGGTTTTGAGGAGGAACCTGGGTCAGAGGGGCTGAGGAGGAACCTGGGTCAGAGGGGCTGAGGAGGAACGTGGGTCAGAGGGGCTGAGGAGGAACCTGGGTCAGAGGGGTTGAGGGCCTTGCCTGGAGTCGTGCGGCGTTTGACCTCAGGTCTGTTCTGGGACAGCTGTGCTGTCCTGCCTTCTGGGATCGTGGAGAGAGAGAACTGGGAGCATAGTGGGCTCTGTTCTCTCCTGCGGAGCTGATGGCTGGTGGGGTCCTTCCTGGGCTCCCACTGGAGGCTGCGGAGAGAGCCAGAAGGCTCCAGGGAGCTGGTCATGACGAGGTCATGGCCAGGGCCTGCTTTTGGGGTCTTCATGGGGGAAATATGACAGACTTCAATGGCCTCAGAGACATCCCAGCTCCCATAGAGCCAGGTGTCCTAGTGGGAGTCCTCTAAAAGGCAGGAGGACCCTGCCACTTTCCAGAAGAGATAGTATACACTGGCTGGGGAAGCTGCTTCTGGGGGCAGAGACCCTCCCTCTCCCCCAGTGCCTGTCACCCTGGCTCCCTGCTCCCACCCTCAGGCCAAAGGCAAGGATGTTCGTCTTCCTCAGGCCAGCCAGTGGTGCTCCCTGTCACCAGCCCTTGGAAGTTGGAAAACAAATTAACCTATGGCCGGGCAGTGCTGTCACCTTGGGCCTTCTGCCTCACCTCATGCATTGTGGAAAGGCTGAAAAATAGTGGGGTGCACCCCAATACACAGATGGGGAGTGTAGGTTTAAAGGGGATAGAACTTGGTCACTTCACGAATCACGGGCAGGGGGAGCTGAGCCTGAAGGCTTGACCTTACAGTTTCCAAGGGCCGGATGCCGAGCTGGCCCAGCAACATGGGTAAGCATTGCTCTCCCCTGTGTTTGCTTTTAGCCACCGCATCTTTATCTACAACAACCCTATGAGGCAGAGTCAGGTCTCTGCTCTCCAAAGGAGGAGCCTCAAGCTTGGGGAGGTTAAGTAGCTTGCCCACGCCCAGTTGGCCAGAGGACCAGAGGGCAGGACTCAAAGTCAAGACCTTCTTGCCTTCTCCCTTCTCACCCTCCTGTGAATCTCCAGACTACTTGGGTTCAAAGGAAGTCTGAGTTCCCTGGATGAGAGTGAAGTACAGATGGTCCTTTATGGTGGGTGGCTAGTAATTGGGGGTCTAATTGCCCATCAATAGCTGACCCTCCAGGCCCTGGATTTTAATTATCTTGCATGCTGCTCTGATAAGCTTTGACTCATTTGTTAGTGACAGGAAGTGTGTGGGAAAGGCAGAGGTTCCAAGGGACCTTTTAAGGTAGCAGCTTGGAAACAGTTCCGGGTACACTAAGCAGCCAGCAGCCAGGAGATAAATCCACAAGCGGTAGGGGGCTCAGAAAAAGGGGCTTGGAAGGCTGGTAAAGTCACCCTCCGGTGACAGATGCTAATGGATTAAAGTCACGGCCTTTGCAGAGATGGGTGAGAAGCACTGCCGGAGAGACTCCCAGGCATGCTCTGAAACCCGGGGACCCTAACCAAGCTCTCGCCACAGCTGCCCTCCCGTGAAATGCATGATTCATGATGATGAAAGCTTCTTACAAATGTGAGGCTTGAAACTGGTTTTACAATTAGCGTGAGGAGAAGGTGCTTCACATTCAATTAATTTTTATCTGACCCAGCTGCTCTCCTAATGCAAGGCTCTGCTCACACTGTAAGGATTACATTCTCTGCCAGGACCTGAGGGATTGCTGCTTCAGATCCTTCCAGACTGGAGAGCGTGTGTGTGAGATGGGCAAGCCAAGTAGGTGGGGGTGTCTAATGAGCTTAACTGTCCTCTTTCCCACTCCTTGGAGATCCAGGGGGTAAAATCCAGCCTGCTTTTTGGAATTTGAAAATCAAGTGGCACAGTTTTTCCTCAAGAAAGCATAATTCTTAAAGGGGGAAAATTCAAGTGTACACAGATTATTTTAAACCTGTCCTGGCAGAGAGAGAGAGAGAGAGAGAGAGAGAGAGAGAGAGAGAGACATGAGCCATGGATGGGGCTCTTTCTGGGTGCCCAGTATTCCCAGTGGCCCCTGGCTTTAGCATGTCCACGTTTTGGTTGCTCCACCCAGACAATGAGGAGGGTCAGGGAACATGCTGGGTGCTTGAGGCTTGGTCCCAGCATCACAGTCCCACATCGGCTCTGGGGAAGAAGTGTCGTGCCTTGGGATGGACTTAGATCACTGGAGTGAGCAGGGAATGTCGATGTGACCTCAGGTTGGCCCTAGCTTCCGATCTGAGCGCCCGGTCCCTCTAGGTGGTCATAGGGACCCTGAAGCACTGGCTGTGGTTGTAGACAGGGGGCACTGGTTTGGGGAAGCCAACGGAGCCCATTCACTGGAGTGAAAGGTCCCAGGAAACTGCTTGGGGTGGTATTTGAGCGGGATGGGAGGATTTAAATCTGGGGTTTGGGGTCACTTTATCCTGTCTTCAGATAAGGCCAGCGGGCCATGAACAGCCCCGTACCAGGGAGCCTGGAGGCTTGGAGTTTTAGGAATAAGTGTTCAGAAGGTCTCACCACCAAATAACCCAGAGGGCTCTCAGGTCAGATAGACTGAGTTCCACCACTTTCCTGTTGAGCCATCTTGGGGAGGTTATTTAACCTTATAATCCTTACCCTACAATATGAATGTCCACGACCATCTCCCAGTTAGGGTGATGTGATGGAATAATAGTGATGGACCCCTGGGTCAGCTGCAGGTGTGCTCCTGAGCCCGCCAGCCCAACACACTCACCTTTTCCTTTGATAGCCCTGGAGGCTCCCTTGAGGCCCATTACATGTTGTTCAGTCTTGCTTCTTCATAACTCTGGGTTCTTGGTGAGGGGAGGGGGGTTTCTCCTAATGGCACTCTACTCTGATTTCCTGCTTCTGCAGGATTCTTGAGCCCCTCTGTATCTCCCCTGCTGTGACTGTTCTCCTGTCCCTCACCGCCCCCACCCCTTTATTCACTAGGAAAAATGTCATCATCCAAGGTGCTTTTGTCTATTGCTGGGGCTAGTGAGACCTTCTAGTGGCCCTCCCCTGCTCCATGGGTCATCCCCCTAGTTGTCTATATTAGTCACATAACAAATCATCCTGAAATGTCATGGTCACAATTCTGTGCATTAGATCAATGACATGGTTCTTCTGACATGGATCTTGAGTGAGCTGTGGGTCATTTTGCTGATCTCAGCCGAGCTCTCACATGTCTGGTGGTTGAGCAGGGACATGTAGCCTCTGTTTCATGTGGTCTCTCAACTTGTAGCAGATTACAGCAGGCTCGTGCACATGATGGTGAGTAGAAGCATTCAAGTTCTCTAGATCTGGGCTCACAACAGGCATTGTGTCATTCCTGCTGCCTTCTGCAGGTCAACACAAGCCACAGGACTGATCCAGATTCAAGAACAGGGGGAAAGGACTCTACTTTTGGATGAAGGGAGTTGCAAAGTCATATTGCAAAGGGTACACATCTGGGCAAGAGTGTTGTATCCCTGTATTTTTTTTTAAAGATTTTATTTATTTATTTGACAGAGAGAAACACAGCTAGAGAGGGAACACAAGCAGAGAGAGGGAGAAGCAGGCTTCCCGCAGAGCAGGGAGCCCGATGTGGGGCTCGATTCTGGGTCTCCAGGATCATGACCTGAGCCGAAGGCAGTTGCTTAACCAACTGAGCCACCCAGGTGCCCCTGTATCCCTGTATTGTAACCCAACACACCACCTTTTCCCTCAGGGTCTCGTCTGCTATTTTGTGGGTGGATCTTTGGTCTTTCCTTCTGGACTGTCTAGATATCTTTCCAAATATTCTCTTCTCCAAGTTCTAGTGTTCCTAACTCTTCTTCCTACCAATACAAGGCTCCAAAGTCTCCTGCCTTTCTTACATAGAGTGTTTTTTCTTTGTTGACATCTTTTTCCTTCCCAGTCATGTTCACACCAATAATGGTCCCAAGTATGTTGATGAAATAAACCAGTGGTTCTCAACTGGCCTGGGCATCAGACTCACTGGCAAAGCTCTTAAAAATGACTGATGCCTGGCTGTGAGTGTGATCTGGCTGTGACATCTGGCACTCCATGGTTGATCTGACTGGCCAGGCGGGTGTCCCCTTATTCCCTCAAGGTTCCTTGTGCATCCCTCCACAAGCTGCATGCTTGGTCCAAGAGGATGACATTCCCCCGTAAAGGAGGATTGTTTTTTAGTCAAGGGCGTAGGAATAACTGGTGCTTCCTGGCTAGAAACTCCAAACAAGCTCTCAGGGCCCATTTGTAGGAAAATGTAGGGTAGTAAATCTTCCAAGACTCCAGATGCCTCCAAATAAGGTGTTTCATGTGGCAGCCTACCTTTCTTAAAAAAAAAATAAAAAGTGATGACTGAGTCCCACCCCCATGACTGGGGTAGGTTTTGAATATTTGAATATTGTAAGCCTTTTTTTCTTTTTAAAGTTTAAGTAGGCTTCATGCTTATTGTGGAACTTGAACTCACAGCCCTGAGGTCAAGAGTCACATGCTTTACTGACTTAGCCAGCCAGATGCCTCTGGATACTGGTATTTTTAAAAAGCTTCTAGGTGGTTCTAATACATAATGAGGGTAAAAAAAACACTGGAATAAACAAAAATACCATGTATCTCTGAGATAGATTTTGCTCCTTCCTTAAAGTGTGGACATTTTAGAAGATTTAAAAAAAAAAAATTATTTATGTATTTGTCAGAGAGAGAGCACAAACAGGGGGAGGGGCAGTGGTAGAAGGAGAAGTAGGCCTCCTCCTGAGCAAGGAGCCTAATATGGGACTTGATTCTAGGACCCTGGGATCACCACCTGAGCTGAAGGAAGAAGCTTAACCAATTGAGCAACCCAGGTGTCCTGAGCTGTTTGTTTGTTTTAATGAGTGAATTCCCCCTTTGTATAACATTGGTAAAGTGCCCAGTGTGTTGTACACACTCTCTAAATATAAGCTGTCATCACTGTGACTGTTGCCATCATGAGCACCGTAGTGTGCTGGTAAGGAATGTGGGTTCTAAGTCAGCGCACTTCACTTCTCTGCCTCAGTTCTCCTATCTGTAAAATGAGAATAATTAAAATTCCTACTTCACAAATACTACCTACTTTGCAGTATGATTGTGGATATTGCTTAATATGTCTTAATGATTGTATTTAGATACAAAGGAAGTGTCCAATAAATGAAGGATAGTATGTAATTATTGTTGGATTTATTCAGCACCCCATAGTTTACTAAGCTCACCCTCAGTTTGCTTTCTCTTTGACCCAGTGTCTATCAATGTGATGACAATGGATAGTGAGAGGTGGTAGTGCACTAGCACTAGAGTATACTAGAAGTCAACCACAGACATTTCCATTGCTTAGCGGAGCACTCAGGCCTGCCAACTCCAGATTATTAAAAGCATTAAGAAAATTCTCTGGCACACGTGGGTATCTTTTTTTCTTTTCCAAGTGAAGTTTTCTTCAGTCCAAACATTCATTTTAATGGAGGCAGCCTCAAATTTGTGCAATTACTTGAGTAGAGCATAATTGGCACATTTAGCTCAATTCGGATGTCCTGGAGATAAGAGATATGAGCAGGGATGAGAAGATCTGGCAGCAGTCTGGGTATGATGGGGAGTAGACAGCACAATTAGGGGCATTGCTGGACAGAGGACGTCTTGGAATCACAGAGTTAGAGTCAGGGGGAGCCTTTGAAGCTAGACCTTGATATCTAGATATCAAGGAAATAGAATTCTAGAAGAATCAAGCATATCCAAAGTCACATGACTGGTGACTGGTAGAACTCAGACCACAGAGAACCATAGGAATTTTAACTGTCATTGTGTCCCTCCTTGTGCTGGGCTTGTGTTGGGTCTTTATCTTTACTACTTAGATATATCTCCTTACTCCAAGAAGTAAGGATTATTAGCTCCTTTTTGTAGTTGAGAGAATGGAGTCTTCAAGAACTTATGATGTCATGGCAACTAAGAAGTTAGGTCACAGCACAACCTGTGACACCACAAGAACAGTTTAAGGCATTGGAATGACATTAAAAAAAAAACTTCTTATAAAATTGTCATTCACTTTGAAACACATTGTTCACCTGTTGCCAGATGCCACATGAGATTATCTCCATGGTATGGTTTTAGGAAGACCCCGAATAAAAACAAAAAACAAACGAACAAACAAAAACAAAAAGGCAAAAACCCACAAACTTTCCAAAAAATGAAATCAGAAAACCGAAGTCTCACTTCAGTTTCCTGTCATCTCACTCACAGATATGTGAAAAAGGAATTAGAGCTCAATGAAACAATGTAGTATTATGGAATGATCTCATATTTTACATAAACAACTTGGGTAAAAACTTGGCCCACCACATACGTGGAAAATACTAGAGGAACAGCACAGACAAGATTGTATTTGGCGGGAAAAAAGGTTCAAATTATGAAATATTTAGAAAATACACAATTTTATTATGATTTCTATGAGAAACCAATATATGTGATATCATACTGTGAGATAAAATGTGAAAATTAAAAAATGATAAATCTCACCAATCCTGATAACTGTCTTATAAGCATAAAACAATTATAAAGCTAGAATGTGGCATAGCAGAGTGGTGGGTTATGGTTTTCAACTTGGGAGTCAAACTTCTGGTTTCAAATCCTGGCAGGACCAGCTTTACTAGTTGTGTTACTGTGTGCAAGTTTACTGAACTGCTCTGGGCCAATTTCCTTACCTAGAAAAATAATCACAAAAGCTATGGATGTCATTTTGAGATGTGAATGTGTTAATGTATTATTTTCTTCTCTTTATAGGAATCCTCTCTGGGGTTTACCTTGTTGCTAATGATTTGTTTTTTGAATGAAGGCAACTAATTTCCTGGTTTCCGTCATCGTCATTGCATCAGACAGTCTGGCATTACCTCTCATCTCTAATTTACTACTTGCACGTGGCTGCCCTGGTCTGGACTAACTGCTCTTGCATTGTTTTTCACATTAGCCATGATTTTCAGAGCTTTGCAAATGTGAAGGGACTGGCTCACCATTTGCTACAAAGAGGCACCGCAGAAGGAAAGGCAAGTTCTCCTTTCTGGTTCTCACTCTCACCGGAAGTCGGCCATGATGGATGTGGCTTGCCCCAGGTGTGCCTGTTGGGTGACACCCTATGGATTGGCATGTCATTTTTATGTTTGTACCTGGAGGGCATGCCTGTGGCTCTGCCTAGTGCTCAGCCTCTTGCCCACTACCCAGGCTCTCAGTCCTACTTGAGATCAGGCACTGAACAAAAACAGGAATAGGGTTATCTGGGGATGGCACAGGAAGAAGAAACAGATTTTTTTTTCTAGCCCAAATACTAATGCACACTTTAGTGCAGATCACACTTTAGAGAGATCATATAATTGTCTTTCTCTGATTGACTTATTTTGCTTATAACTTTCCTCTGTCATTGCAAATGGCAAGATTTTGTATTTTTTGATGGCTGCATGGTGTGTGTGTGTATATCATATCTTCTTTATCCATTCATCTGTTTATGGACATCTAGGCTCTTTCCATAGTTTGGCTATTGTGGACGTTGCTGCTATAAACATTTGGGTGCACGTGCCCCTTCAGGTCACTACATTTGTATCATTAGGGTAAATACACAGTAGTGCAATTGCTGGGTCATAGGGTAGCTCTATTTTCAACTTTCTGAGGAACCTCCATACTGTTTTCCAGAGTGGCTGTAACATCTTGCATTCCTACCAACAGTGTAGGAGGGTTCCCCTTTTTCTGCATCTTTGCCAACACCTGTCATTTCCTGACTGGTTAACATTAGCCATTCTAGCTGGTGTGAGGCAGTATATCACTGTAGTTTTGATTTGTATTTCCCTGATGCCAAGTGATGTTGAGCACTTTTTCATGTGTCTGTTGGCCATTTGGATGTCTTCTTTGCAGAAATGTCTGTTCATATCTTCTGCCCATTTCTTGATTGGATTATTTGTTCCTTGGATGTTGAGTTTGATAACTTCTTTATTGATTTTGGATGCTAGCCCTTTATCTGATCTGTCATTGCAAATATCTTCTCCTATTCTGTCGTTGTCTTTTGGATTATTGAGTGTTTCCTTTGCTGTGTAAAAGCTTTTTATCTTGATGATGTCCCAAGAGTTCATTTTTGCCCTTGCTTCCCTTGCCTTTGGCGATGTTTCTAGGAAGAAGTTCCTGCAGCTTGGGTTGACAGGGTTGTTGCCAGTGTTCTCCTCTGTTCAAGGATTTTGATGGATTCCTGTCTCACACTGAGGTCCTTCATCCGTTTCATATCTATTTGTGTGCATGGTGTAAGGAAATAGTCCAGTTTCATTCTTCTGGATGTGGCTGTCCATTTTCCCTACACCATTTGTTGAAGAGACTTTCTTTTTTCCACTGGACATTCTTTCCCGCTTGTCAAAGATTAGTAGACCATAGAGTTGAAGGTCCATTTCTGGGCTCTCTACTCTGTTCCATTGATCTATGTGTCTGTTTTTGTACCAGTACCAACTGTCTTGAAGATTACAGCTTTGTAATAGAGCTTTAAATGTGGAATTGTGATGCTGACAACTTTGGTTTTCTTTTTCAACATTTCTCTGGCTATTTAAAGGATCTTTTCTGGTTCCATATAAATTTTAGGATTATTTGTTCTATTTCTTTGAAAAAAGTTGATGGTATTTTGATATGGATTTCATTAAAAGTGTAGATTGCTTTAGATAGCATAGACATTTTCACAATATTTGTTCTTCCAATCCATGAGCATTTTTCCATTTCTTTGTGTCTTCTTCAATTTCTTTCATGAATACTTTACAGTTTTCTCAATACAGATTTTTGCCTCTTTGTTAGGTTTATTCCTAGGTATCTTATGGTTTTGGGTGCAGTTGCAAATGGGATTAACTCTTTAATTTCTCTTTCTTGTCTTTCTGTTGGTGTATAGAAATGCACCAAATGGGTGCCTCGGTGGCTCAGAGGGTTAAACCTCTGCCTTCGGCTCAGGTCATGATCTCAGGGTCCTGGGATCAAGGCCCACATCAGGCTCTCTGCTGAGCAAGGAGCCTGCTTCCTCCCCAACCCCCGTCTGCCTTTCTGCCTACTTGTGATCTCTCTCTGTCAAAT
>PITA01015088.1:0-51358 GCA_004023965.1 Spilogale gracilis | reverse complement strand
CTCATTACAGGAGGCTATTTTATTTCATAAGTTCTTCACTTTCTTAGTGACCAAAATTTATCCATTTATCCACTTTCAAAAAAAAGAAAGAAAGAGAGAAATAAAAGAAAATAGAAAAGAAAAAAGAAAGGAAAAGAAATGGACTCTAGGCTGGAAACTCTCAGGGTTGAATGGGGACTTAAAAATCATCGGGTCCATCCTGCCCTCCGACACCAAGACCTCCCCCCCATTCAGATGGCATCTCATCTTCACGCCCGGCCCCCCATCCCCGATCTCATGTAGCCGCCGTTTCTCCTGTGAACGCTGTCCGTTAGAACACTCATCCTCCAACAGAGAGGCCTTGACAGCCGCAAGGATGTGTTCCTGGCAAACGTCTGATGCTGTGCACACTTGACTGTGTAGGATGGTGACTGGCAGTCAGCGGGGGATGAAGAAGCCCACAGGAGGTGTGAGCAAACCGGAAGTGCCATCTGAGCGGCATGAGGAGGGGGAGGGCAAGCGCTCATCAGCCACCCTGGGTGGCTCGGGAGACAGCTTTTCCTTCATCCCATTAAAGAACTCAAGAACAGTGATGACTCAGTTAATGCTGATGCTCTGAGCATTCGCTGGGACAGGCCAGGCGATGTGGAGGGGAAAACATTGAAATCTCAGGGGCTTTGTATAATGGAGGCTGACTTTCTGCTGCTACAAGGTGCAGGGGGGTGGGGAGCCCCTCCCCCACTTTGCACACCATCTGGAACACAGGGCCTCCCAAATCACCGTGGCAGAAAGGGAAGGAGGAGGCCCATCAAGCCTCAATGGCCTCGCTCGCACCTCTACTGGTTGACACAAGCCAAGGGCCCCAACCTAGCTGCAGAGGATGCAGGGAAGTGTAGGGGAGGGGCGCACGGAATGTGTGGCCGGTGCTGTCTCTCTGGACTGCCTCCCCCCCAGTACATCTCAGGATATGCCACGAGAGACGAGAGACGAAAGAATCAATCTTGTGGAGAAGAGGCGCCCAGGGCGATGGAAATGAACCACACAGGCGGGGGGGACCTTTTGGGGAAGGGCCTCTGCCTGTTGCTGGTCACGCGTCATCCCTCCCATCACCATGTTTGCCACATGCAGCCCCTTCCAAAAACCACAGTCCTGGCCTGCTCTGCTTTTGCTCGGCCAGCTCCCATCAGAGCTCCATCTTGGCCATCCCAGTTCGCGGGAGGATAGGAAGGGACAGAAAAGACTACAGAGACCCAAGAAACAGGGGAGCATCCTGGCTGGCTCAATCCATCCCTGAGCCCCCAACTGTGTAAGGAAGCATTTGGGTCAGCAGTGAAGTGGAGAGAGAACTAAAGAAGAAGGAAGAGGGCGGAAGAGCAGGAGGGATGAGAAGAAGACATGGATGTTAGGTCTATGTGGGTCACAGAGATGCTGGAAGTCTAGAGCGATGGCGTGTCCAAGCGACCGGAGGCCAGGAGGCTTCGGGGGCACCTTGGGAGAGTGAAAGTTTCTAAAGAATGAGACAAGGAGATAGAGGGGTACACAGGACCTCATCATTTTTTATCTCTTTGAGAGATGTGCAGGAAGCCTGAAAACCCTCTTTCTTTTGCTTGCCGCATGACTTTGAACGTGACTTCGTGTAGAAGCTGGGTCACGAGGAATCCCCACATTTACACGGGTTACATGAATAAAAAACCAAAGTGGACCGAGTAGCATATTCCAAGGGCAGATAAGGCAATTGCATAAAAGTCAAAAGGGGGCTACAATTGTTCAGAGATACACGAATATGCTTCAGTGATGTCAGGGGCCGGGGAGAGTGTAGAGTGACAGTCGTGACCCCCCACCCCCACCCCTGCCTCTGTGGTGGAGAGCCCGGCGGGTTGCCAGCACCTGTTTCCCTGACAAACCGTGCCTGAACTCCATCTCCTGGATGCCAACTGACTGGGGACCATCCCCTCCCTCCTCATGGTACCTCCCCTTGCGGAGGCTACAGTGACACTAGCTTTGCTGGCGGCCACCTCCCGCTGTTGACTCACAGGAGACTTCCTGTTAACTAAAACCCCAGCATCTTTCACTTGTGCTGCTGACCCAGGTATCCCACATCCTGTGTGTGTCTGGTGGGTATTCTGAACCGCAGTGCAAGCAAAGGTCTCTATTGTCCTTCATCTTGGAAGGCATTCATCTGGACCCAAGGTTCATCTCGGCCCTGTTGAAGTCCCTTTCACATCCTGGCCATCACCTCCGCTGAAATGTCCACCCTTCCCACTTTCCCACATGTCCCTCCATGACAAGGCACTTCAGGGCCACGGGTGAATCGGTGCCTCAGGCTTTGGAGTCAGACCTATGTGGGTTCCAAGTCTCATCACGTCAATGGCTCTGGGAACTTGGGCGGGCCATTCACTCTCTCCTGATCTGCCAAAGGGGTCATTAATACAGCCTATATCACAGGGACGCCATGAGTCGTAATTCTATTCTAGCTATTGGGTACCAGAGGGGAAACTGAGGCATGAGTGTTAGATCCCAGAGTGGCCAGAGGGAGAGCAGGGGGATGAGGCTGAGCAGCCTTCGCCACAGCCCATGCTCCTGAGTGCTGGGCCCACTCCCTGTCCTTACGCAAGTGTTGAACAGGTTGTGGCCAAAGACGGGGTCCCTTGACTCACCCCATCTAGGCTGCTCAGCTAGGCTCATGTAGCTAGATTCATCCATTACACTTACACACGTAGATACATCGTGGGGAAGAAGACCAATGATGCGTGAATTTTCAAAAGAAAACTGAAGCTTTCTGAGACATTTCCTATCTACCTCTAGCATAGGATCCTCACACTTACAAGTCCAAAGTCACTCTCTGCCCCTTAGAAGCCATCCTACTAGACGAAAGCAGCCCGAGAGGCTATTTGGATTCAGAGACAAAATGGTCTTCCTAGCTCTCTCAGCACACCAAGGAGGAAGTCTGGCCACCTTGGGCTTCAAGAGCTGCCTCGTCCCCTGGGGCACATGGCCGCCCCACGCCCTCCTCTCCCCGTGCTCAGGAGGAATCACCCCAGCAGCCAGTCTGCTCCCTGCCATATCAAGGATCTAAATTGTGGCTACTCTGATCTTGACCTTCAGCCGCACTCCTGGGCTGGCAGGACTTGGAGAAAGACACGCCTGAATAAAAGGTCACTTTCACCCCCTACTGGGGGATCTCCTACGCCTCTCTGATCAGATCAGCAGAACAGCCAATTGGGACGGTGAACAGGACCATCTCACTGAGGGCTGAAGAAGTTACAGGACCACCCTCCCCCACCACGCCCCTCTCTGCCAGATTCTCTTTCCTTCTAATTTTTTGCCCGCAGGGCACAGCGTAATGAGAAATGAAAATAGCTCTCCATCAGAAGACCTGACTTGGGGTCCAACCAACTCCCAACGTGATCATCAGGTCACTTACATGAGCGGTGCCTCAGTTTCCTTATCTTTATAACCAGGGGACGGAGTTAGAGAGCGATGACATCAGCCTCCAGATCACACACCTGCTGCGTGTCTGTCACATCACGAATGCCACTCGTTAACATGAGTTCAGTGGCTCCAAGAAGGCGTTGTTCCATGACAGGGCGTGGGCCCAGCACTCAGGAGCAGGGCTGTGGCGAAGGCGGCTCAGCCTCATCCCCCTGCTCTGGGATCTAACACTCATGCCTCAGTTTCCCCTCTGGTACCTTACGCAAGTTTCTGACCCCTCACATCCTCTGGGGGGTACCAGTCATGCTTCACCCAGGGCCTAGCACACGAGAAGACCAGCATGAGGGACACTTCAACCAGGGTCACCAGAATCGTGTATGAGACTGGCTCATGGCCCAGCACAAAATACAGATTGCGAGAGAGTCCAGGAAACTCTCAGCAGTACAGGGGACAGGAGCTGAGGCTTAGAGTCCTAAAGTGTCATCATCATAGAAACAGGGTGGAAAACAGCCTTTCTAGGCAGGAGAAACAGCTTCAGTGGGTGGGGTGGTAGTGTAGAGGGCAGTAACGAGAGGCAAGGCTAGGGGCCTACGCTAAAGGTTTTGGGCTTTATCTTAGGTCAATGGACAGACACTGAAGGGTGCTAATAAGGAGCACGTGGAAGGAGAGTTTTGAATCAGATAGCTGGGAAGACTTCCTGGAGGAGGTGGCTTTTGAGAGGGTCCTTAAGCAACGGTCGGAACTTTGAGAAGTAGAGATGGCAGTGAGTAAACCAGGGCATGGGACAGCAGGCATGGGACCATCTGGAAACCAGCCAGGCCAGCAAGAGATGATAGTGGAGAGATGTCACAAGGGACAGAGTGAGGCTGCATGGTGGGGCCCCAGTGGGTCAGGAAAGGGAGAGAACACTTAGGGCTAGTAAGGGTCTGAGGAAGTGTTATAAAGAAAACAACTCAATCAGTGACTCAGTCAATCCATGAGTAGGCCTTGAGCTGAACCACCAAGTTGTGTTTGTGTGAGCACGGGCCCCACGCCCAGGCAGGCTGCCTCTGCCCACCCCCGCCCCACGGCCCCTGCTTCTGCCTTTTCACCACACCTTCACCAGACCTACTCATCTGGATCCTGCCTCTTCGGAACCCCACAGGGAACCTCAGAGTTCATCTTCTGAGTTGATCAAAATCTTAGATTCCATGTAACCTAAGCCCTTGATGTTATATTTGAGAACACTGAAGCCCAGAGAGAAGAAATGACTTATCCAAGGTCACACAATAACCCTCTCTGGTGTCAGAGCCAAAAGTAGCACTAGGAATCCCAAGGGCCCTTCCTCTTAAACATCAGCCATCAGGGGCTCAAGGACTTCTCCAACCCAAGGACGTGTCTTCTATCATAGAAACTTCTTCCTCAGAGGTGAATTTCCTCATTAGGACCAAAAGGAATGACTCTAGGACAACGATGCTTGAAGCGACATGACCAATTCTGCAGAAATGCCAGGATAGTGCCGTCCCACGAAGAGACCAGGTGGGTAACTAGCCTCCTTCCCCAGATTCGAAGCTGGCCTGAGCCCAAAGTGCAGAGCAAGGAGGCATGAAAACCTAAGAATTTCACCTGCTTTGCTTCGGTTTCCATAGAAACCTCATGGGAAAGGCAATATGAACCCCATCTTGCAGAAACTGCTATTTCAAGAGGCCAAGAGGTGACCCAAGGCATGGAGTGACAGCATCAGAGTCTGCCCTCCAGCCACTCCCTCCCGGCAAGCAGACACTGTCCCAGCTGGCTCGCCCATCACTGACTCTCCCTTCAGGGCCTGGGCAGCCTCCCAGGGAACATCCATCCTTCACCAGGTCAGTCACCGCCCATCAGAAAGCCCCTGTTTAATAAACCATGCATGCTGAATTATTGAAGGCATAGGAAAGTGCCACAAAGACTCAGGTCAATGGGAGTAGGGAGGAGGTGGATGACAAAGGAATATTAATTGAATGTCCATGAGCTAGACATCCTCTTGGTTTTTACAGCAACCTCACACTAAGCCACATCCTCTTGTTCTACGGGGGGAGAAAACTGAGGCTCTGGGGACAAAGAGCCACTGAGTGGAGTCCTGCTGAGGCCGGCGGACTCAGAGGCACTGTGTTGTCCCTAGTAGGAGCTGAACCAGGAGGAGCGGAGGGGATGGAGGGAGGGAAGGCAAGAGGAGTGAAGGCAGGGTCAGCCGAGGGGGTGGTGGGAGTGGGCCGGGGAGAGGCCAGAGGGCTGAGGCGGGGGGACTGGTGAGTCTGATTCTTAGCAGTGCCTCAGTTTCCCGCATGAACTTCACTTTCCTCCTGACAGTTTTGAGCAACCCTACTGGGGCATGAAGCTGATTCCTGGAGGCAGGGAAGCTGGAGGCAAGGGAGAAAGTGAGCGACCTCTCTTCTCCCTGTATCCCCTGCAGGGCCTGGGGCTGTAGCATCTCAATGAAGAGGGACACAATTCCATCCATAGCACCAACCAAGGAAGGAATTTATTTGTTTATTTGTTTATTTATTTATTTGACAGAGAGAAACACAGCCAGAGAGGGAACACAAGCAGGGGGAGCAAGAGAGGGAAAAGCAGGCTTCCCGCCGAGCAGGGAGCCCGATGTGGGGCTCGATCCCGGGTCTCAGGGATCATGACCTGAGCCGAAGGCAGACTCTTAACAACTGAGCCGCCCAGGCGCCCCGAGGAGGGAATTTAATAATGACATCCTAGAAGGCTTTCCGCCTTTAGCATTCCTCTCTAGCCATCCTAGCAAGGGCTACACCTTCCCTACTCCACCGGGGAGCCCTTACAGAGTCGTTTTGCTCTCTGAAACCTTCCTGCAGAAGAAGGCATTGATGGCGTCGGAGAGGCACGCTGCACTCCCCGGCCTGGGTCTGTGGGGGAGAATGCTGCCTGGGACCTCCCCTCCTTCTCAGGTCCTCCCCTTGCTGTGAGGCCGTAGGCTCACCGCCTCTCTGGGCTTTGAGTCTACTATCTGCAGCATGAGGGAAGAGAAGACATGGATGATTCCTTAGAACCTTCCCTACGCTTGCTTTAGCCATCCACGGGGAAAAGCAAGTTCACGGAATCAAAAGTAAATCAAGGCAAGCTAATGAAGAAAACCAGCTTCATTGCAAACTGCTAACACACATCAGACGAATGACTTAAGCTCTGAATTTCCCTTTCTCCATCTGGACATTGGGGTTATAACATGACCTCCTTCACGGGATTTCCAGAATCCCTGGGATAGTTTGCATTCCCCTCCCCTTCCTGTACCGAGAGCCCTTGCCTGGGACTTTGCTCGGGACATGGAGTCCATCCCCCTCTTTGATTCAGGGTTGGGTCGTGTCACCTTTTGACTGATGGGATATCAGCAAATGTAAGGCACACGGAGGCTTAGGAGAGCACGCGAGGGACCGGTGTCGGTGCTTTCACTCCCCACTGTTGCCACGAGACCATGCCTGAGCTGACCCGGTGGAGGACGAGAAATGCGTCCCGTGGAGTCGAGTTGCCGCAGTCAGTCCAGAGGGGGCCAGCCAAGATCAACCCACAGCTCTCCTGTGCCCACACCCTTACAGAGCTCAGCCGAGGCCAGGGGGAGCTCCCGGCTGACTCCGTGTTTTAATCTTGTTGTTTAAAACCCCCGAGTCGGGGGAGGCTTGATACGCATTCCTGGCAGCCCGTAGCTGACATGCATCATGAGGCAGCGAGCGATCGGTGTCCGGTGCGTGCTTATTCCCTCCATCGCCCCTCTCACCCCCACCCTTCCCAACACACGCGTCATTCTTGCCCAGCTAGCTGGGAGCCGTCCATCGTGGTCTCGGTGGAGGCTGAGCTTCAATCTCTTTGTTACTCCTGCCTCAGATTGATTACAGACGCCGACTGCTCAATTTTGATTAAATACTAAATCATAAGCTGCTTACAAAATGTCTGCAAAAAGCTGACATTTATGAAGTCCAATAAACTACTTGTAAGAACAGGAGTGCTAGATTGGGAGAAAAAAAAAATAAAATCTTCATCCAAACAAACATCAGTTGACAGCAGACAGATGGTCAGAATCCCTTACTTGTAAACTAGAAAAATTAAGATTTGGCAAGGGTTTTCTGAAAATAACTAGCAAACATCAAAGTTTCCCCTTTCTATGCTGGTGTTTTTCTGGGCCTGACTTCAATATTTGCACAGGCTACTGCACGGAAAAGGTGTTGCAGGCCTCCGCGTCGCTGGCAAGGGAAGGCTAAGACATACCAGCAACGATTTATAGGAAGCGAGGTTGCCAACATCCCAAAGAGTGAGCACTTAGCAGCCAGGAACTGCACGTTCCCATAAATCCCCAGAACTCAGCATCGGGCCTTCCCTTAATCTGCTGAGGTGGGAGGGAAGGGGAAGGCAGAATTTTCTAACTCCATTTTCCACTCGGATCGGCTTTCACAGGGGTGACTGTGAGTTAATCTTATGGGTGATCTTAATAGAAATGGAATCCAACCTTGAAACCACAGGGCAGAGCTCTCCTCGCCTTTGTGAAGTCAAGGAATACAGGTGCTAAGAGGGGCTTTGGCTCAGGCCCAAACAAGCCCCATAGGTCCAGAAGAAACACAGGCTTTGGCTGCCCTGGTTCTCGTTGTTTTCCTGGCCTCTCCAGGACCTCCAAAGGGCTCAGAGGGCAAGCGTGTGTGCCGACGAGGGGGCCTTGATGCGCTCCTTTGGCGGTGCACGGGGATCAGCACAGTTCCAAAGACGGTCCGTGTGCGGCCCCAGGGTGGCCCCCCCCAGCCTCAGGCAGGTGGCCTCTCTCATCACAAATGTCGGGGCCCCTGCTAGGAAAGCAGCACCTCGTGGCGGGCCAATTGTAGATATTGGGGCCTGGGCACCAGACTCCCAACCGTCTCTGCCTCCTTCTGGCTACATGGCAAGACCTTCAGCCATGCTGAGCCTCAGGCTCTCCACCCTCCAGGAGGGGGAAACCACACGTACTCTGCAGGGTTACTGAAGGGGCAAGACGCCAAAGCGACGACTCAGAAGCAGATCATTGCAATGTATGGTGGATGCAATGACGAAGTTCTGCCCCAGGGCACGGTAGGGGCACAGAGAGCACCTGGCCTGCTAGCAAATGATGCCTGAGCAGTCTTCAAAGTTGAATAAGAGTTAACGGGTAGAGAAAGATAGGAAAGAACATTCCAGAAAAAGAAGACGGGGTAAGCAAATTACTGGAAAGAACATTCCAGAAAAAGAAGACCGGGTGAGCAAATTACTGCTGAGCAGCTTCTGTTTGAACCCTCCAGTGATGGGGATTAGATGGGCATTCTGTTTGAACCCTGTCAGTGACTCACAGCCTACTAATGAATCCATCCTTCCTAAGAAAGCTCAGGCTCTTGGAAAAGCCTTTCTCACAGAGAGCCTTTCTTTGGCTTCCACTTAATGGCTTTATTCCCAACAGGGTGTATACTGCAGGCGGCTCTTGTCCCTTCGGGAACAGCATCCAGCCCTGTCAGGTGCTGCTTGGGCATCAGGGAGTGAAGTCTGCTCCAGGCTTCCCTTACTGGTATAGCAGCGGCCAGAGCCCCAGAGAGGCTCAGTGAACCCAGCTGGAGAGTAAGGGACCCTGGGACGGGAGCTCACTGCTGGCAGACCCCAGCTCAGGGCGGAGGGTCTAGGCTCAGCTCGGCTCCCACACAGCTGCAGTCTGAAGCACCAACTGGCAAACAGAATGCATGTCTTCTTGAGGTCGTTGGCAAAGAGGAAGGGAGGCCATGAGGGAAGGCAGCGCACCCTGACTTTTCGGGTCTAGCTCCCAGCCGGGCTTTGAGGAGACCCCAGGCAGCCTCCACTCAGAGAGCTGTTGGTGGGCCAGCCGTGGGTGGCTACACGGGGACGCCTGCCTAGCCCTGGGGGGGCCCTCCAGGCTACATGGGGACGCCTGCCTAGCCCTGGGGGGGGCCCTCCAGGCTACATGGGGACGCCTGCCTAGCCCTGGAGGGGGCCCTCCAGGCTACATGGGGACGCCTGCCTAGCCCTGGGAGGGGCCCTCCAGGCTACATGGGGACGCCTGCCTAGCCCTGGGGGGGGGCTCTCCAGGCTACACGGGGACGCCTGCCTAGCCCTGGAGGGGGCTCTCCAGGCCGCGTCCTAGGGATGGAGGACACAAACCCGTGTGACTTAAGGGATCCTCGAAACGATGCCCAGCCCTAAACTGTCCCCGCATCTGCTGGCCACAGACTGGATCCCACTGGGGGCTGTCCCTTCGAGCAGTACGGGAACAGGTCTCCCCAACAAAGCCAACGTGGTACCTCAGGATCCTCCTTCAGACAATGGAAAGGCTAGTGCCTTCCTCGGAGCTCTCACCTCCTGTAACAACAAGACGACTTAATTGAAATAAAAACACTTAGAGCAGCACCTGGCATGGAACACTATATTAACATCATCATCATCATCATCATCATCATCATCATTCCAAGTACTCGGTAGGTGAGTATAGCAATAAAATAAAACCACACCACCGTGCGTGATAGCCCTCCGGCTCGTTTCTGTACCTGCTGCCTGGAAAACACAATGAGAGCTACAGCCTGTAGGAAAGCAAGGTCTGCCCTCCCCTCCCAGGACGCTTGCTCGGGGCCAACTCTAGTCGCCTCTCCTGAGGGCTGCTTGTGGTCACTGAGAGCAGAGAGATGAGGGAGCAAAGCGGGGAGCACGGGGGGCTTCGTTCAAATCCCAGGTCCGCCGGCTCTCCCCACGCCGCCCCTCCCGGGTCAAGAGACCACGGTGGACGCCTTCCGTACTGTGGTTCACCTTCCAAATCCCTCAGTAACGCTTCCTAATTAATCACCCTGTGTACTGCATTCTAAATTAATTAAATTAAAAGTCATTAAATCCAGGAAATTGAAATTAGTCTAATTAGATTAGAGGCACATCCAGCGACTGTGGTGAGGGGTATCATGTAAATTGCCCAATTTCAGGGTAAAAGAGATAAACTCAGATTGCAGACACGCCGTGAAGAGGGCGAGGAGAACCTTCCAGAGAACGAGTGGAGGTCAGTGCAACACTGTTGGCCATGAGAGTCACCGCCGCAGCGGGTGGGCTACCTGGCACCCAGCCTGCCTAGGGAGGCCCCCCAAAACCTGCCTGCAGTGGGTGCCAGGGTTCTCCCCGCCGACGGCTGGGACAGCAGACGCTGTGCTGTGTGCAGGACGGTGGGAGAGGCCCGCGAGCTTTGGCCCCAGAAACCCCTGCTCGCCCTCTGCCACCAGCCTCCCGGCTCCGTAAGCAGACATGGCTCTGGGGGTGGGACAGAGGACAGCGCTGGACACACAACGGGGGGTCGGGGTCAAATGGTGGCTGTCAAGAGCTGTGACACGTCCAAGATTTAACCCCCTCCCAAGCTAACACTCTAGCACACCGCAGTCTCCAGATTCCTGGGTCAGAGACAAAAAGACTTCGTTGCTTACAGAAACAGCAAGAGCCAGAACTGGAGCGTTTTCTGGCCTCGTTCCCCAAACCCCAGACCCCACAAGCGACATGGAAAGG
Organism: Spilogale gracilis; assembly: GCA_004023965.1. NCBI lineage: Eukaryota > Metazoa > Chordata > Mammalia > Carnivora > Mephitidae > Spilogale > Spilogale gracilis. The sequence continues at coordinate 40,435 of PITA01015088.1, read as the reverse complement.
GCCAGATGGTGCTGCACACATGACGGGTTGCATTACCGAGGAGAAGCCCGGAGCGTAGGGAAGGGGGAACCTCATATCGGGAACACGCGACGGCCGCCCTGTGCTCCGAAGGGGGCCACGCTCCTGCGGGGCCAGTTGCTCGACAATATTCTTAAAAAGATAGTCGGGAATAAATGCAGGCGAGTGCCTCTGCTCAAAAACAGGCAGAAACACCAAAGGCCCGCAGAGAATTTTCTCCCGAGCAGCTCCTCCCTTTGTTTTTAGTCTCAGTTTCTGGAAAATTCTCCCCTGAGCACACCACTCCACCATCCACGCTGATCAACGTGATTGAGAACAGAACCGAATCTGTCCTGTTCGTGTCAGGCAGCCTTGAACTAAGGCAGGACTCCGAGCAGCAGGAGGAGAACGGCCTGCAGCACTGGCCACGGCCATGCCCTGCCCCGAGGCCTAGACCCAGCCGCCTGAACAGAGGTCGTAATAATGAGGGCCTACCTGAGAAAGCCGGGGGGATTCTGTCTTTCGGTTCTGTCCTGGCCCTCTCCTCTTGGCCCAAGGCGATGACCCCAGTAGGCAGAGTGTATTAGGGACCGCACACGCTCCACAGCGCCAGCCAGGAGAAAGCATGGGGCAAGTCCATGATCTAAAACAACTCTGGTCAGTGAGCTGAGCATGCGCGCCTTCCAGGGCCGGGGCCAGGGGAGATCAGCTCAAGCCAGGAACAAATCTCATGCCTCCTTTTCTAAGCGGAGGCCCCCCATGGTAGGGATAACTAGACACAGGTCCACGCAGGTAACAAGTCAGTTTCTATCAGGGAGGTCCGTCCAAGGAGCTGCAGTCTCCGGCAGGTTCAGTGTCGTACCCGTGGGGTCTACTTAGACACCTGGAGGTCTCTTGTGATCATGACCCTAAGGTGTAGGTCGCTGTGTTTTCAGAAGGGACACATGTTCATATCTGGCTTCCACATGAGAAATACAACCCCAGGGGTGCATACAGAGCCCCCAGAAAGAAAGCATTCTTTACAATTTGTTGGGATCCCCCAAGTGGGGCCTTCATCGGTCGGGGGTGCCACTTGTCAGCACCTTCAGTGGCCTCTCAGTGGGGGTCAGTCATGGGGTCCCCCATTCAGCTGCAGTGTGTCTAGTCTAGTCCTTGATTTGGGAGAGACTGCCTGAGGGCAGATGGTCCTGGCTTGTCCTGTCTGCCCACGCCCCTGGTTGGGTGACATTCACCTGCCCCCTAGAATGACTGAGCAGCAGCTAGGAGAATGGGGTGCGGCAGACAGCCAGAGGGGCTGGTAGGTATTTTGTGTGGGAGACGCAGGAGGGGGCTCATTCCTGCCTTCCCTTCAGACTTCTCTGTAAGGGGAAGGGGGACCCACTATCTGGTGGCGGGGGGGAAGAGTAGACCCAGCAGGCCACTAAATTTAAGGCACTTCAAGAGCTTGGGAGAGTCGCCCCACGGCACTTTGTTTTTCAAAGTCGCCAGGAGTTGGTTCAAAAAGATCTCACTAATGCCCCCTCCCTCCCCAGTAGCTCGCCTCCGAGGACAAGCCTAAGGTACCCCTCCCCAGGGGCTGGGTCGCCCTTCTGTGGCCATCCCGGCGGAGACAACGGCATCCTTTTTCCAATAATCTCCTGCTCATAGTTCGTCCAGGGGGTTCAGGTTCAAGAGTGGCGAGAGCGTTTTCATAACACAAATAGAGACCCGTTATATCCCCCACTCTGGCCTGTGTGGAGGACTTGGGGGGCCATGGATCACAGCAACCCAACAAGAGAGTCCAGGTGACCGAGTCAAGGTTAAGTTTGAACCCCACAGATCTCCCTTTGGCGGCCCTGGGGCTGCTGTTGGGAAAGAAAGCCACATCCTGCCTAGGAATGGTCCAGAGGAGCCCTGAGGCTTCCAAAATAGATCTGAATAACCTCCCAGCCTCATCATTACTCAGGAAGCAGCCAAGGAGAGAGGCTTCCTTTCTGGGTCAGCGGCATTCAATGAGCAAACCGCCTGACTAAGTATGAGCACCAGGGCCGGCACAGTCAGCGAAGAGAGAAGCGGGAAGGAGGGAGGGAGACAAAAGGAGAGACCCAGCTCGGCATAGCCATACGCAAGGGTTGCATCTCCAGTATTCCCAGTGACTCACCTGCCCCACGGAATGACCGATATTCAGGTTACTTTCCAGTTTCCCCGCGAGAGAGGGAGGAACTCACTTCATGGACTCCAAGGTCCAGCCCGATCATTTGGGCAACACACAGGGAACATTCACCGTCAAGCAGAAAGCCTCCTCCCTCTCTCAAGAGAGGAACTACTTGCTGCTTTGGGATAATAGTTTTGCCCATCACGAGGTCAAGCCCCTCCCGGGGCCTCCTCCCGGGCAGCTGGCATCCCACCAGCATACTGCTCATTAAAACAGCCCAACCAGGGTCCCTAACAGCACAGGTGAGCCTCCCAGGTGGCTGCTTCAATGGGATACAAAGGTACATTCTAGACTTTCCAGACCTAGGTACACAAGGCATATCCTTCAAGGAAGGCTCCGTGTTATTAATTTTTACAGCCGAGCTGATAAGGATGAAGCCACAGGGAAAAAACGAGGCTGGCTTCCCTGGCAACCCCCTCACTGCTGAGGTTGTGAAGGAAGAGCTGTGCTTAAGGCAGCTCAGTGTGGGCATTAAGGTTGGTGGCCCCGGTGGGCCCTTCCAGGGCAAAGGGGCCATGTCCCACCTGCCTCGTGCCCCCACCTCCCCATGCCCAGCGTGGTGCAGGCACGCTGGCTGTTAGAACAAGGGCCCTGGTTAGTCATGAAAGCTCGCGTGGGTGCTGGCTTTAAAGACGCCGGCGGGACACGGCTGGGAACAGGTTGAAGCAGGCGGGAGCCGTATGCCTCATCTCTATTAACTCCTAACCAACAATTAGCCTGACCTTTTCCTCGGAAATTATACCAACTGCAAGTCTTCCGCTGCTGCTTTGCCTAATTTGCTTCGCCGCTGGGGGGAGGCGGGGGTGGGGGGGACAAGTCCTGGAGAGAAATAAAAGCAGCTGGTCTCTCTCGACCATCAAAGGCAGGACGGGATGCTGCGTGGTGATTTTCAAGGCAATTCAGAATGAGCTTCAAATCGCCAAGCTGACTCCCTCCGTGCCTCTTGCTCTCACGGGCTCGCTCGCTCGCTCTCAGCCTTTAGCCTGACTTTGCTCCCAAAGCACAACTGTCCCCAGCCTCCCGTGCTCGTGCTCGGCTTGGAAGCCAGCCCATGTCTTCCCACTCCACTCCGTCCCTCTGGGCAGCGGGGCAGCCCCCTCCGAAGGAGTCAATGAGGAGGCGCAGACACCGAGCGCTTGCTTTTTCCAAGAGCAGGTTCCAAGGTGCCAACGCGCTTTCCGGCCGGAAGACCGTGTCTGGCGCGCTGCGGCTGGAGATTTTAAGGCATTGACCAGGTAGGGTGGCCTCCGGAGCCTGCCAGGGCTCAGCATGTCATCCCTGCCGCCCCACCGTGGGGAAGGAAGCAGTGAGGAAGAGGGGAAGGAATCCTTTCAGGGAAGTTCCTCCCTCCCCGCCCCATCCTGCGCGAGCCCCTCCTTCAGGATGTCCCCTCTCACTGGCTCTGGCCCGCAGAGCTCACCTGCTCCCTTTCCTGCACATTCAGACTCACTGCCCGCCCAGTCCCCTCGACGCCAGGTGCACGCAGCCTGCCGTCTTCTTGTTGGAGCTCCGGGGGTGTGAGAGCCTCCCCACCCCCGCAGCCAGACACAGCGAGCCATCTCTGTGAGTGTCGTCGCACGCCCCTCTTCCCCTGCCCTGTCTCCTCTCCTAAAAGTCAGCTCTGTGACCACAGGGACCATACAACCCTCCGGGGGCCCCAGCGCCCTGCCCCAGTCCTCCGTGTCTTAGTCATAGAACCACATAACTGCTTCTAAATTGGATGATGGTTTCCTTCAAACGTGGCAAGGGCTTGTTTTTCCCTTTTTGTGACTGAAGGAAATACACATGCTCAGAACATTTCCAACCTCATCTCTGTTCCTACTTGCCCCAAGCCTGTAAATGGAGCCACCGAAGTCCCCCTCCACATCGGACCAAACAGCAGGACGGTTTCCCGTGCGATTAAAAATTCAGCCGTGAAGGGGCTTTTCTTTTCCCCTTGCTAACTGACTCACTCGGAGAAGCTGGGCCAGGCCATGAGCCCCTGAGACCCCCCCCCCCCAGCCCGGTGGCAAGTCTGGCTTTGCCATAGCCAGTCCCATGAGGTCCCACACAGCTCTGGGATCCCGAAGAAGGCCACGTGAGAACTTTCTTGCAAAGGACACACCCCACTGCCTGGTAAAGTTGTACAAAGGGAGCTTTGATGAGCTGCAAGGAGCCCCCAGGCTGCAAGAGGGGGGCCTGGTCCTTTCATCCAGGCCAGACTGATGTCTCCACTAAGAATTTAACTAGGGCGGTCAGGGAAGGCCTAACTAAAGAGGTCACATGGGAGCTGAGGCTTGAGGGCAAGATCATGCCATGACAGGTTCCGGGAAAGGTCATTCCGGGCAGAAGATTTATTCTAAAGGCTCTGGGACGACTAAGCTTGGGATGTGCAAGGAATCCAGAGAAAGCCGATGTGGCTAGAAGATGGTGGGCTAGGGAAAAACAGAGGTTGAGAAGGGGGTAGAGAGTCATTGTGTGACTCCTGCAACCCTTGATAGGAAGGTCAGGCTTTAAGTTCAACAAGAACCAGTTAAGGCGCTTTACACAGGAGGGCAATATTCGGAGGTCCTACTGACTGTGGGAGGAAGAATGGGTGTCAGGGCAGCCGGGACAGGGCTGCGGGGAGCTGCCCGTGAGGACGCTCTTCCAATGGACCAGGGGAGACTTGATGGCTTGGCCCAGAGAGATGGAGAAGGAGGGAAGGGGGCAGATTCAGGAGAAATGTTGGAAACGTAGCCATTACATCCTACGGCAGGTAGGGGTGTAGGGAGGAGGAAAAGGGAAGGACCGACAGTGACTCCTCTGTTGAGTGGTGGGATTGGACGTCAGGGATCCTTACGGGGATGGGGACTACCCAGGGAGGTCTCTAGACAAGGCTCTAGCTCGCGTAGGGGACCAGCAGGTGGTAGCCATTGCCACATCCTCGCTATTGTGAGGGCTACCGCGGCACTCTGCGCAGACCCCCTCTTCAGAGCCCACACACCCAGCCTTCGGCTGACGGGAAGCTCACAGCGCGTCCCTCATGAGAACCTGCCTTAGACTGCAGTGACTGGCCCTCTTACAGGGGCCAGTGGCCTATGACCGGCGGAGGCTTGGACACGCGGCCCAGACTTCTCCCCGCAGCTGGAGACCATTCTGAAGGCCCAGACCCCTGCAGCGCCGCCTGCAGGGTGGGCTGGGCCTCGTCCACCGCTGCCCTGTGGGTGCACAGTCTGCCTCCTCACCTCTAGATTCGTGCCCACCTGCTCCCCAGAGTCTCACCCAACCCTCTCAGAGCCTGGTTCCAGAAAATCTCGTCTAAGATAACTAGTTCTATCGTCGTTATCATTATCACCAGATCATGTCATGGGTCCGTTCAGTTGAAAGCTCTCTTACAAGGAATTCTGAAATTGCCTCTCAGGCTCCTCGGATGCCTACTAACCGAAGACTCCCAGCCCTCACGCCTTGGCTCGCCACCAGCACCCAGTCCCTGAGAAAGAGCTTCTTGTCCTAGATTTGCAGAGACAATGTTCCTATTTCCTGTGGCTTTTGGAAGCATCCGTGTACAGTCCAGACCCTGAGTCCTAGGCTGAGAAGGGGCAGGTACCCACGGAGCTCTATCCACGGATACGCCAGGGACCACGGCTACCCCTTGGTAACCCGGGCTCAGCCGCAGCCCCCGCGGAGGGAGGGGGCTATGAGAACCGCAGCACCACCGCCCCCTTCGCTGCTCGGCCGAATGGGCCTTACTTGGAACGTGTGCAGTCGCGTGTACAGCGTTTGTAGGAAACGTGTTTGCGTTTGCACACGTGTGTGCGAGTGTGAAGCTCTCCTGTAACAGAATTACCCTAGGCTGTAGCCGGACAGCCCCTGGACCCTAGACACGGCGCTTACGTCATCCCTGGGCGAGTAAGGGCGCCCGGTCGCCAGGCAGCGAGGGGCTACCACCCAGCCCGCCGTTTTCTGCCCGGTGTAACGGTTGCTTCTTCCTGGAGGCGCGGCTTTCTAATTCGGCTCCCCAAACCCGCGCCCTGACCAGGGCCAGTTCTGCCCAGAGCAGGTGCTTTGCTCTAACTTGCGTGGAGAGCACAGCAAACAGAAATAAGGCATCCCGGTGCGCCCTTCTCTTCCCTACTTGGTGATGCGGGGGCGAGAACTCCGCCCACCGCCCTGCCCCTTCGCTGCCCGCCTCCTGCGGGACCCCCTGCCACTGTCACGGCGCGCGGGGGGGGGGGGGGGGGGGGGGGGCAGGCACCTGCTCTAGCCCAGGGGCTGCCTCTTCCAGGTAGCACCGCCCGGCAGCCACGGTCGCTCCGGTTCACCTCCCTTCTGCCACAGGCTGAGAAGCAGCCACAGCGATACCACTCAGAGACAGCGCCCCGGGCAGCCAGCAGCCCCTCCCCGAGGCTGAGCCCGCAGCTCTGCAGCTGCTTCTCCCAGCTCCGGGTGCTAACTGCCCCCATCTCCTCCTTTGTTCCCCCCCACGCAGGGCACTAGGGGCCTTTATGCGGTCACTAGCGTCGTGGGTCCTCAGCAAGCCCTCTGCCTTTGCAGGCCCTCAATCCTTGTCCCATGGATCCTTCACGGTAAGGACCATGGGCTCTGCTTCCTGACCGACTCTGCACTCAGCACTGAGCACATGAGTGGAGGGCATAGGGAAGGGCGACCTCCACCCACTTTGAGCCGCTCACAGTCAGATGCCCCTTTTGGTTTTGGGTACTCGTTTATTCATTCAACAAATATTTGCTTCTACGCTAATCCCTGTGTAGTCTATATATTATGAAGGGTTTCATTTTATACACACACACATACGTAAATGCTGTTGATACGTCCGGGGTAGGCACAGAACAGTAGGAGCAGAGCTACGGCTCATTCACTCTGGGAATCGGAGGTACGGGGTGGCAAAGAGTACTTTGCACATCACCTTCTGAGTTTTTTGAAAACAAGCCACTTCTTACTGTTCTACTTGAAAAGCTGATTACCACTCATGTGCTCAGTGCTGTCTGAGTGCCAGGCGGAGGGGAGGCAGATAACCAGATGTTTTTACCCTCCACGGCTCTCTCCCTGCCCAGCCGGTCTGACACCGCGCACCAGCACTACTGCATATACGGGCTTTCCCTTCTCATCTCAGAGTCAGGGAAACATTCTCGGAAGATCAGAAGTGAGGGCAGAAGCCCCAGCGGCGGTAGCAGCCCCCAGGCTGAGCGAGCTTGCTAAGCTAAGAGCGTGGCGAGGAGATAGGCAGGTAGGAGGGATCCTTTGCAATGTCTTGTGCGGGGAGGGGGTGTGGGGGTGGAAAACCAGAAGCAAAGGAAATTCGAATAGGAAGGGGCCTCAGAGCTGGTAGAGGACACATTAGTTTTAGCCCTGTGTGCAACCCGAAACCCTCGTCACTCCCACCGCTCACGTTGGACCCTTGCCATTTGAGCAGAATTGGCCTCAAGTACAGCTCTAGGAGTGGGCCTGAGTGCTCTGAAACCAACTGAGACCATCCTAAACCCCCTGCCACGGGGATTGGTTCTGGGGACTTAAACCCATCAGCTGGAAAACTTCTGCTAACGACCATGAGAAGTGGCACTCTTTCCAGGGGCCAGGCTCAAAATATTTAATAACCTCCAGGTCAGTCTCTGAGCCACTGAACCAGCATAGGCTCAGTCAGAACAAAATCGGATCTAAGCAATCCATTTGGTAGCTGTGCTTAACGCCTTTACAGAACTCCGCCTCCCTCTCCTTAGTTGTGAGACAGGTGGCTACGGTCCCTGCTGGCAGCCCTTTTGTGATCATGAGGCTAGCCACCCTGAGGATTAAAAAGGCTACCCAGAGGAGAGTTGAGTTAAGAGCCTGCTCAGACTATGCCAAGGATCACGGTCCTTTATTGTTTCATCCTACTTGTGTGAGGTTTCTCTACCTCATGCCTGATGGTTCGGTGGGTTGGGTGGTTGGTTTTTGCATCCTCCCCTCTACTCCTGACTTCATCTATGGTTAAACTGAGGCCCAGAGCAGGGAAACGCTTTGTTCAAACTTGTGTAGCACCAGGACCTCAATCTTTTGTCTGGGAGCCTGGCGTGCTTCTAATAAACCATAAAACCCCTTCTACCGCGCTGCTGGCAGCAAGCAGGACTCAATAAATGTTTGTTGAATGAATTAATTACTGAACATGAATGGATCAGAGGGAAGTGCTGGCAGGGGCATGAGAAAAGCAAGGGTTTGGAATGAGGGAGGGACGGCACGGAGGGGAGCAATGAGGACAAACACCCACAAGTTCATTCTATTTTAGTCACATGAACACATTCACCGTACAAAAGCCTTCATTAAACTCGAGGCTTTCTGCGGATAAACCTCTGCTTGCCACTATGTCCAGAAACAATAAATATCCAAAGCACAGAAAGCTTTTTGAAGTTTATTATAAAATTAACTAAGAGATCTCTGCAAAGGCCTTTGCATGCCAGGTCCGACCAGGGGCTTGTGGTTGAGCAGAGGGGCGGCCTCGGTGTTGGGCCTTTGTTCCCAGAACAGGGGCTTTGAAAGGCTGTCACAGCGCCAGCAGAAAACATAGCTATTCTAACCTCTGACTTCACATGCACTGAAGGAGCACAGGCCCTGTTCCTGGTCTGAGAGTGCAGGACGGACCTGGGTTCGAGTTTGCCCGTCATTCAGAATTTTATGATGTCACAGGGACGACCGATTCGTCCCAGAACCTAAGTTGTCCTCGAACATAAAATGGAAATAGTACAGGCCCACTGTAGTCGACCTCAGGGCCAGATCTCTTAACATGCAGCAAGGTGGGGTTCCAGAAAAAGTATGCGGTGCATACGAGTACATTATGTAACACGGAGGGTTCCGAGGAACACCCTATTATTCAACACACTAATAGTTCTGTAGGGAAACAGATAAACATTTAGAGTAAATAATGAAATAATACAGTAAGTAATTAAGACCATAAATTAACCTCACATCACTGTAGCCTGGGACTTGCCTCTAGGTGAGTTATAAAAAAATCTTTGGTGGTCAGGACGATCTGGAGTTTGGGGACCGGGGATCAAGGATCGAGGGCCTGAGCCAGCGCGGGCTGTCAGAGGGCTGTCAGAGGGCTGTCAGAGGGCTGAGATAAGGCCCCCATCAGCACCTATTTCCAGCCAGTAAAAGCAGGGAAGACCAGCGCACACTCCGAGGCTGCCGGCTGTTTCCGGTGGGTGTCCTGTCTCCACTACAGATGCATTTCTATGAGCTCCCAAGGGTTCTGTGGACTCCCAGCGTGGCTCTCCTCTGAGCCCGGGCAAAGGGACACGTGCATCCATGGGAACAGGTTCTAAGGCCGATATCTCTGGGCTAAGCCATCCTGCACCCTGACCCTGCACGGCCAGCCTCAGCACCCACTCCCTCGAGCCCTGCCCCAAGCCTTAGAGGCAGAGAAGGAGCTTGGAACATGCTGCTGGACCTCACTCCATCGTCTGCCTCTCGCTAGCTCCACAGACATCATGAATCGGGGGGAGAAGAACCCACTTTCATTTCCTTCCGAAACACACTGGCTCTGCCCTTGGCATTGCCCTCCCGCTCTCCTGTAGCTAACAGCTTGGCCGGCACTGAGAGGAGAGGGAATACCAGCTCTGGTCCAGGTACTGGGATGGTCCATCTGACAGGTGCAAAAAGCACCTTCTTGCCCGGATGCTTATTTACACTTCCCTGTTCTCTGTTCAGGTTGAGCGTCTTTTGGACACAGGTATGTGGCTCAGCCCTTTACCACCCGCTCCCCATTCAGTGGCCCGCGCCTCTTGGTTTCCCTGTGGATGTACAGCTCTCCCAGTGTGTCTGACTAGCTGGAGTAGCACAGAACTCTCCCCTCCACTGTTTCGCACACCATGCTTCCATTCATCCAACCTGACAACGGGACACCGGACATGAATGCTTGCAGAGTAATGCCCCAAGATGCCCTTTCCCCGAGCTGTCTGATGAGGCCACATGGAACTGCCTAAGGGGGCCCATTTGAAGTTTGGGGCCAAAGGTCCTCCTTCACCCAGTGGGCCAGGACAAAGATGGCACAGCCGAGGGAGTGTGGCGGGCCTTGGGGAGCCCCAGCCTCACAGGCAGGTCACGGGGAGGGCACACTGGAGAGCCCTGCGAGGAGGTCCTTCCATGCTGTTCTCCAGGCCACAGCAGGTGTGCACCTGAGAAGTCTCTGAACTCAGCACCTAAGAGGGGGCTCTCCCTCCGGGGCCGGCCTGCCCCTTGCACGAGAGAACACCCCCCACCCCCAAGTTTGCAGCCTGGGCCACTGTTCCCCAGCCTGGGTCCCAGAGCAGAAGGGACAGTCCCCTCGTCTGTGAGAAGCTGAGAAAGAAGTGCTGACTGGAGGCTCTCTCCCTCCTTTGTGGCTTTCTGAACCCGTACCTCGGCCCAGTCATGCTCAGCAAGCCCGGTGGTGTCTTTAGAAAGTTCTGTGTCAGCGAGCAGGAGAGAGAAACCAGCGTGGTTCTTTGAAACAGAAAGGGACGGAGTACCCGATTAAAAGCAAAGCAGGCCCCAGGGAGGGCTGCTGCCCCCAGCCTCCAAGCATGTCTGCCGACGCCACTCAACTGCAGACCTGGGGAGCTCGTCTGGCCTGGCCAGGAAGGTTTGGAGGATCAGGGAGTCGGTGCGTTCAGTCCAGGGATCACCAAGGGTCGCCAAGCCATTGCCACCGATTGTCTCGGCTCCAACAAAGCAGCCGCTTGGACAGAGACACGGCAGCGAGTGGGCCTACGTCTCCTGACCTTGCAAACCCACAGACAGGGCTCAATGCAGTGGGGAACTGGCTTCACTTCTGCTGTCAAGGCTCAGCACCCAACTCACTAGCTGAACTCTAGCTGCAAGGGAGTCTGGGATATGTAGTTTCTTTGGGTTTTTTTCGTCTTTCCAAACTTTGGGGCTGAGGAAGGTGCCCTAAAAGAACGAGACAGTGGACACCGAGGGCCAGAGGACAATGCCCAACTTGAGTGTCCATTTAAAAGTCCCTGCAAAGGTGGGAGAAGAGAAGCTAGGGGAGCTTGACCTGAGGATTTGAGGGGAGGCCCTGGTGCTTAGTGTGGGGGGCGTGGGCGGGGATGACCGACGGGGCCCTGTCTCTGCACCGCACTGCCCGGGAGGCCGCGGTCACTCACCGGCTACTGTCTCAGGGGAGGATTAGACAGCCAGGGCCACGCAGGACTGAGCCATGCCTCCTTCTGCGCCCATCCCAGACTCTAGAGTGTCACAGGCCTGAAAGTGCGAACACTTGAGCGATCCCAGGGACTGGCCTTCCTTGAACTGCTAGTCCCGTGGCTGCAAACCTACATTCCCGTGGCTGTCTGCAGAATCTCTTAGCAAATTTGCATCTGCCTCAGAGTCCTTGCTTTGTTTTACCCAAGTGCTTTTCCGGCATCTCCAGCACCAGGATTTGGAAATCAGTTGGCACCTGGCCTCATCGTTCGGCGGAAGATGGGTGGAGTCCCAGCGGTCAGCGGGAGCTCCCCGGCCAACCTTAAAATCTACATCAGTGTGGCTGAACCCATGGATCCTTGCCTTCTGGGTGTTCTAGGTCTCCCCCAGACCTCCTCCGGTCCCGGGGTGGGGCGGGGCCTGCCTGGGCTTCTTGCTGCTGGAGACGCTGCCTCCTCTGGGAAGCCCAGCCCCTCCCCAGGCGGCACATCCAGCTCACCAAAGCAGCAGATGGGAGATGCATCCTGACACAGGACCCCAGGGTCCTAAGCACACGGCATGACAAATGTCCCAGAGCCACACTCAACATTTTTATTTTTTCATTTAGAAAAGTAGCAAAGTGTGCAGAGCCACACTCTGACTCTTAGAAACCCCCGGACTCCACAACCACCCCCCACCCTACATTCCCCCAAAGTACCCAGCGTCTCACTATCTTGTCGGCAACTCTGCGTCTTTCCTTCTTTCTTTCTTCCTGCCTTCTATTGTTTTCCTACCCAGACTCCTCAGAAGCAAAAGTTAAGTTTTCCATTTTCGTTATTTGGGGGTTAAATTCGACCCCGAAGACAACTTTGCCTTCGGGGTCTCTTTCCAGTCCAGTGGCTCCTCAAGGAAGTTTCTCAAAGACGGTGCCCATTCCCCAGGGAGCTCGGGGCTCGCTGTCAGGGTAGTAAATGTTTTGCTTCATTACTTGTGTGTACAGATTTTTATATGTAAATCAATACTTTACATACAGCCATAGAGCCATGATTTTGCTGATTCGTCTACACACAAACCATAACTAACCACTTCTTTTGGGGGCACTGATTTAAATGAGTGCTAACCCTCAGATCTCCATAAAGCTCTGAAATGGCCTGGCCCCTCCTGTCCCGCTCCCCTGCTTCCCTTCCTCGTTACCCTCTACAGGTGCAGCTCCAGCCCAGGTGGCCGCAGCCACACTAGGGGTGAAGCAACAGTGAGGTGTAAATTGAAGAAACCAACAGGACACCTGTGCCTGCCTCCAGGTGCAATCCCAGGCACGCAGAGGCTGTGTCTCCTAAGGGCCACGAAGTCTGGCCTCTCCCTGGCCTGCCACTTGTGTTCTTTCTAGATAAGTCGGTCAGAACAGTGATCAGTCAACGTCAGTGAGCCACCAAAGAAAGGTGTAAGAGCTCCATGTCCTGCACCCACAGTGCCCAGACTCCTGCCTTCTGCTGGGAGCTCTCAACGGCAGCACTATGGACATTTGTGCGAGATAACTGGGCTGTCCCCGGTATCATGGGCTATTGAGGAACCTCCCGGGGCCCCAGCACACCGATGATCAGTAGCCCGCCCTCCCCGAGCCAGGACAGCCAAAAATGTTTCCAGATATCGCCAAGTGCCCCCTGGGAAGCAAAACTGACCCCTAGTTGAGACCCAGTGCTCTGTGTGACACATGCTGTGTATGCAGAAGTGTGTATATACACACAAACAATTAAATATTTATATGTCCTTATTTTCAGTTGGCATCTGGTATAAACTTTCCATTCAATCAGCATATGCACAAAACAGAAATGTAACATATTTTCTTCCTTTTCTCTTAAAAATTAATGTCATCTGTGATAATAGTGACATTTGGTGATTAAATAAATAGAAGCATCTTATATCTTTCTGTAAAGTTGGCATTTGCCTTACGCAGCGATGACAAGTGGTCTTGGAGATCCTTCATTGATTCCCCGCGGTCCTTCTCATCACGGTCCCTGGCTCCTGGAGTTCTGAGGATCCAGATGGACAAATCCAGCGTCCAGTATCGTGCACATTTGTCTCTCTCCAGCCACAACACCCTGGGGTCCTGTGCAAACCAGTGAAGAAGAAGAAGAAGGAGGAGGGGGGGGGAGTTGAAGCCCAGGGAATCCTCATTAGACAAGGTTACTTTCTAAATGGGCCCTAATCCAGTGTATTAGTCAGGAGAGGTAAGACTATGGTGCAGTAGGGCGCCTGGGTGGCTCAGTTGGTTAAGCGACTGCCTTGGGCTCAGGTCATGATCCCGGAGACCCAGGATCGAGTCCCACATCGGGCTCCCTGCTCTGCGGGAGACCTGCTTCTCCCTCTCTCACTCCCCCTGCCTGTGTTCCCTCTCTGGCTGTGTTTCTCTCTGTCAAATAAATAAGTAAAATCTTTTAAAAAAATGAACAAATTCTTTTTTTTAAAAAAAGACTATGGTGCAGTAACAAGTATGCATTTTATAGAGATGGAAAGTAAGACTTACAAAACTGAAGCAATTTCTCTACCCTGCGCAGCATTAAGCGGCAGAACTGGGGTTAGACTTTGGGTGTCCTGACTCCAAAATCAGTTCTTCCCGATCCCCTGCAAGAATTCTGGAAGGCCTCGGGGAGCCAAGAATATCCGTGATGCCGCAGCAAGGGGACGGTGCTTCCCACACCGCTGGGCGTTTCTTTAAGGGTGACTTTGCCTCAAGAAAGATTAGGATTGTTACACCAGGAATGCAAGGTGTGAAGAGAAACCGTTAACTCTTCTCACTTCAAAACAGGTTTCTGGTACTAAGAACAGAGATAAGTTCTTGAAAGCTTAGACTTGTGATTTGCAGGAACAGCTTTTAAAGTTCTAAACGCCTAATTTTTAGCATCAGAAGCAAAGCTCTGAAGGAAATGGAGCATACAGTGCAGATTGGAAAAAGGGTGGATGGAAGGCAGACTCCCATAAGGTCAGAGGTTACCTATGGATAGGCAAGGTGGGTGGGGAGGCTGGGAGGCAGAGAGGAGAGTGGGATAGGGCTCCATCGAGGTACGGGAGACAGAGACAGAGCCACATTCCCAAACTGATGTCCAGATCTCAGGGAGAAAGTAACAGAACCAGAGCCTCTGATAAGATTGAGGAATGAAAAAGGAGGAGGCTCTGGGTGGGAGCAAACTTTGGGGAAGGACAATGTCCAGTGGAGGATCCCGAACGTGTGGACCCAGGCTGGTGCAGAGGACAGGTGGGCATCGCCACGTCTGTAGAGAGCAGCAGGGCTAGCCGAGAGGCAGAGAGTCCCCGGGGACTGGCGACAACAGGAGAGGACAACCTGCGGGATCAGATGAGGACACAGCTGTGTCCAAGCTCAAGTCAACAAGGAGGGAACAACTGTCCAAAGACCAGACTGGATGGCAACTCTCAGTAGACACCAGGGGAAACAGATGGTGACGCGTGTGTCTCACCAGGGCAAGGATAGAGGGATGGACGAGAGTGGGGGTGGGGAACCACAGGCCCAGAGCCCTAAGTAAAACTGGGACTGTTATTAGATGCAGAAATAGGTCCTAGAGAGAGGAATGAGTTTCCATGAAGGAAGGTATTTGAAAAAAAGGCTCAGGGGGATGCAAATATTATGGTTGCTTAGCAAGCCTGCATCCTCAGTGGGCTCACACTATCCCTAAGGAGAGCAGGGGCTTTACTCCATTTTCCACTGGAGCACTGAGACATACAGTGGAGAAGGAGATCTATGTGTCAGTTGGCCCAGATGAGACGCTGCATTCCTCCACAGGCCGGGTTCCCCTTGAGGCCAAGCCAGCCGAGGACAGACTTATCCTGGGAGAATGCAGACACAACCCGCCAGGGCCTCACACAGGAAGGCTTCGGTTGGGAAGCCGGGATGGGAAGCCTGTTTCAGTCAGGGCTGAAGCTGTCATGTCTGATCTCAGGGAAGCTGGCTCTGGGACCCTAAGAGGGAAGGGAAGGGGCAGCAGGGCAGAGCCTACATCTCTCTCTCTCTCTCTCTCTCTCTCAAGGTTGCCTGGGGTCATGCTCATTGGCCTCCTAGCCAGGGTCCTAATCACCGGCTCGTGGAGATGAGCAAAATTGCCCAAAGACACGTCGCTCTTACCAGAAGCACAATTTGAAGCCGTAGTAATGTGGTTCTCTCCCCACAGCTGCTACTGCCTGGGGCCCAATTCAGCCCCAGGATCCCAGCCCTACTCAGTGTTATGGCGTGCTGCAAGGATGTCCCTTCATCCCACCCAGATGAGGAAAAGGGAGCTGCGGCAGGCTGCCCGGTGTCACAGAGCCCGTGGTCCCAGGAGAGCCCAGTTCTTCTCCTGCATGGCCCAGCGCCCTGTCCTCTGCCCCTGACTTGTCCAGGGTCCCAGACCCTGCATCCCGCATGGGCCAGCCATCTAGGGTACTGGTCTGGAAGGAGACGTGAAGCCACCAGCCAGCTGTTGGCATTTCTATGTCCCCATCACACAGTGCCAGCTCCCAGGGCAGACATGCACGTATCTGAATGTACTTCTTGGAAGAAATAAACCCGGTCTCCATCCTCGAGACCCCAAGCGTGGTCTATGGACCAGCGTCATCAGCACTGCCTGGCCCCTTTTAGAAATGCAACATCTCAGGTCCTTCCCAGAATCTGAATCTTTACTTTGACAAGATCCCAAGGGATCCTTCTGCCTATTTCAGTTTGAGAAGCGCTGGTCTGCACACCTTCGTCTGAGCACTGGGACTTTTGCCAGCCTCCGATGTTTCGAATTCACTAACTATTCCTGCACTCTGCTGCTGCCATAAATACCTCCCGACGGCCCCCATGGGCTTATGGATCCCAAATATACCAGGCCCTTGGGTACATGAAGATGCCACTGACTTTCCAGTCTCCAAGGAGGAAAGTTCGAAAATCTACGGGCATGGTGGGTGTTCCTGCTTCTGACCGTCCCTTGTCTCCGGACACGTGATGCCGGCTTGACTTTTCCCGCAAAGACTGTGTCTGTAAACAAACACGCATGTGACCCAATCAGGGAAGTGCGGGCATTTCCTGGGCCAGCATCTGGCTTGTTGGGGGTTTTTATTTGTTTTTTGTTTTTTAGGATTTTATTTATTTGACAGAGAGAAACACAGTGAGAGAGGGAACACAAGCAGGGGGAGTGAGAGAGGAAGCAAGCTTCCCATCGTGCAGGGAGCCCGATGCGGGGCTCGATCCCGGGTCTCTGGGATCATGACCTGAGCCTAAGGCAGTCGCTTAACCAACTGAGCCACCCAGGTGCCCCAGCATCTAGGTTTTGATATAAGGCTACCCTTCTAGGTAGAGACCTGCTTCCCCACTTTCCCAGTGGTTCTTCTCCCCCAGTGCAATTTCATTGTTTGTTTGTTTTTTTTAACAGGTATCACTCCCCAATTTTTGATAAATGCTAAAATACTCTTTTCTCTTTCTTCCTTCTCGACCGAGTTTCTAATGACTGGTACATACATATTAGGGAGGATAGCAGGTGTCAGTCATAAAAAAATCTTGGTGAAAAATATGAAAGAAAATAGAAAAGCTTTAACCTTACTATTTAGCACAAAACTCTCAATGGAGGAATACTTTCTTTTTGCTTTAAAGTAGCAGGTCTTCTTTTAAAGATTATTTATTTATTTGACAGAGAGAGAGAAAGTGAGAGCGAGTGGGAGAGCATAGCAGCGGGAGCAGCAGAAGGAGAGGGAGAAACAGGCTCCCTGCTGAGCAAGGAGCCAGAAGTAGGACTCGATCCCAGGACCCTGGGATCATGACCGGGGCTGAAGGCACACGCTCAACCGACTGAGCCAATCAGGCGCTCTGGTAGAAATACTTTTTCATTCCTCAACAAGGGAATGTTCCACCCCCACCGTGAGTGTGTGGAAGTACAGGGATGTCTGTTGACATTACTTGGAGGCAGGCCGGTGAGATGGGTAGGAGGAGGCAGGCCCATCAGGCCGTATGTGCCATCATCAAAAAATTAAAATTGAAAAGAAAACCAAGTACGGTGCCCCCTCGTCGTGTCTTTATTTTTTGTTGATGGGATTTAACATAAAATACTGCTGACCCAGCTGGAATCTTCGGAATCTGAAGCCGACATCATATCCCCATGTACCATATTTTTGACTTGCAAATGTCTTCCCAGAATAGCTGTGGTGTCCTTATTAAGCCCGGCTTGTGATGCCTCCGTGCCTCGCGCCGTCTGCTCCCGCACTGTATAATTCATGGACTTGCCTTATGAAGTTCGGGAGGGATCGAAACCATGACCAGCCCGTGAACTCAAGCTGACACTTTCATTATTTTAAAAGGAATGCAGCGCAGGCTGACACCTGACCCACGGCTCAGCCCACCGGGCAGGGACACCGAGCGGGCCTTACCTGAGCCAGGTCCCGAGTCAGAATCCCACGGACTCTGGGGCCGTGGGATTCAGCGAAGGGACACATGCCCCCCACTGATGCTGGGCCATGACTTGCCATCCCTGTGATCATGGGCAGCACAGAAAACCAGCCTGTGGGCCCGCGGCACGCGCTGTTGAATTTTGTTAATTTCAGCAAGAAAGGGCAAGCCCCTTCACTATAATCGTCGCCATAGTTACCGCATGTGAGCTCCTGCAGCCTGCCGGGCCCAGCACCCATCATCTCCTTTAAGTCACACAGCGAAGTAGGATTTATGATCCCATTTTACAGAGGAAGAAATGTTTTGGGCCAGGGGCTGGCCTCAGGCCACATCAATCATGACCAGAAAAGCCTGGATTCGCACACAGGTCTGTGGGGCTCCAAAGCCGATGTTCTTAGTCTATGCTCCCCAAAAGGGGGGTGCGTAACCCCCAGGGCAGGACGCAGCAATTGGCTCATGGAAGAGAATAACAAGATCGTTTTTTACATTTTAAAATCTCATTTAAAACATCTCTGTGCATTTTCAAAGTACATATAATGTAGTACTACCTTTGAACCTGCATCATGAATAAAAAATACATATGCATATATTGGTAGCTGATTTTTTTTTTTCCTGGATAGTGAGGCGGAAGTTGAAATATTTAGTGCCACTGCTCTTGGCTCCTCCCTGCACTGACCCTTGCCCAGGGACTCTAAGAACAAGCTCCAGGAGCCAGGCCGGCCCTCTCTCCTTATGACCCTTTCTGAGATCGGGCAAGGTTGACTTCTCTGGCCTGCCCACTCTACCTGGCAGGCCAAGAAACTGATGGATAGGAATCCAAAGATCACTTGTTTTTGTTTGTTTGTGTTTTAAAGATTTATTTATTTATTTGGGGGGGGGGAGAGAGAGAGAGAGAGAGAGAGAACACACAGAGGAAGAGCGACAAGTAGACTCCCCGCTGAGCAGGGAGCCGGAAGCCGTGCTCAAGCCCAGGACTGAGATCATGACCTGAGCCAAAGGCAGATGCTTAAGGCACTGAGCCACCCAGGTGCCCCCCCAAAGGCCACTTGTAATTTTCAGTGTGACCTCCAGCCAGCCAGGGCACCATCCTAGGCCTAGCTCCTCATCTGTTGGACTTTATTATAGGGCTGTATTCTTATTGTTTATTATTGCCCTCTTAGGAGTTATGGTCTTGCATCAGGAGACTGAGCTGCATGCCCAGGTGGAGATGTGACCTCTTTGTGCACTGCTGCAGGAGACTGATCCAACGTCCAGCCGGGGGACACATTCCTGCTGCTGTCCCTCCAGCCAGGGCTGTCATCGGGCCCTCTCCAGGTCTCAGGAAGCTGCGTGTGTGCAGGGAGGTGGGCCTGGTCCTGCTGGGGCTTATGCAGGTGATCCCGTGAGCTGAGCTGAGTGTCACGAACATCCTGATGGTCAGCAGAACGTTCTAAAGCGACCTCATACTCCTCTGCTCCTGCCATCATTTGTCCAGCCCGGCTGGATGACGGGGCCTCCCATTCCTGTAAAAGAGACTTAAAGAGCCCGTGTGGGACTAGACACTGGGGTCCCCGCACAGAGGAAAACCCCACAGTCTCTGCAGGGAGGTTTCCAAAGTAGTGGGGGAGACAGAAAGGAGCAAGAAAGAGTGGAATGAGGATCATTCCCTCTGAAGGACACAAAAGAGGACCACCCGCTCCCCGGGAATGGATGCCCACAGATAAAAAAGAATGTCCTTCGACAAGATCAGGCTCGGAGCCTCATGCGGGTGCTTAGATATAGATCCAAAAGCCGCCGTTTGGGAAACACTGTCTGAGCCCTCCGCCCCTCTCTCCAGGTAATGAGTGAGTGCAAAGAAGAAAACCCACAGCTACCAGCACTCCTGTCTCAGGCCCAAACTCCTCTTTGAGAGGTCAGCTTGCTTTGAGCACCCAAGGGAGCCCCTGCCACCTAAGACGAAGGATGGGGGCACTAGCTGGAATCCCAGATCGTGCAGGCACACGACGTCCGTGATGCAGCCCTGCCCATCACACCTCCTGAGGGCTGACTTGAGCGGCGGCCTCTCCTTCCTGCACCCCTCCTCCACCCTGCCTGTGGGCTTGGCCGCCACCATCCTGGGATCGGGTCATGACCAGCCTCCCTCCACAGCAGGTCTGCAGGGCAGGGCTCTGGTCCCCTTGGCAATGGCCACTCCGCCCCCGCCCCCACTTGCTATGAAGCCAGGAGCCCATCCCCAGGGCTCCTTCGCAGTTCCAGGTAGGCCAGGGGGCCAGCACCTTCACTGAGTTCCCTGCCTCCCTCTGGGCAGCTGGAGGCACCAAAGAGCCCCCCGGCTCTCAGGCTGAACAGCCGGGAGGCAGAACATGGTCACACGTGGAGAGCAGCTTTCACAGCGGCCTCCCACAACAAATGACATGAAGGCAAACAGGCCCCTGGGTGCCCAGCTAGAGCACGAGGGGCAGAGGAGGCAGGCTTCCTCTAAGATGGGAGGGCCAGGTCGTAGCAGGGAGCGGGGGCACGCAGGGAACCCTGGGAGCTGATGAGAGCAGAGCTGCTCTGTCCTGGGCACCCCCTCTGTGTCATCCCGCGCGCTTGACACTCATGGCTTGTCCCATCCCCCAGATGTCACATGGTAAGCCTGAGACTCGGGTTATTATCCCACCAGGTTAGAGGTGAAGACGCTAAGGCTCTGAGAGGAAAACCGAGAACCCAAGGTCTCGGAGCTAAGAAGTGCCAGAGGGGCCGTTGGAAGCCTGCCGGCCCACTACAGGCTCCATGCCCCCTCTGCCTTCTCCAGGCCTTGAGTCTTCGCTGACTGCCGCCGGGTCAGGCGTGTCCGCCGCGGGGGGCACTCACAGCACAGAAGCTCGGCAGTCAGTGGACTTAGAGCTGAGGGGCAGAGACAAGCTCCGAGGAATCAATTCTAGAATAACAAACCATGGGGTTGGCTAAGTGAGAAAAGCGCATTGAACTTGGGAGTTAGCCAGCCCAGGATTTGGGCCTAAGCCTTCTGAACCTTGGCGGCCTTATCTGTGAAACGAGTGGTCCAGAGGGACCTCGTGAGCACCCGCGCCGTACTTGGCAATGAATGTCTCGTGAATGTATCCTTCCTTCTTTCCTTTTTCTGTCCATCAAAATAAGTTCATTAAGACTTTGGAGAAGGAAGCACTCCCGGCGGGCTTCCTGGAGGAGCTGACCCCTGGGCCCCTACTGGACCTGTGGCATCTGATCTCAGTAGAGATGAAGGTGTTAAATTATCACTGTTCTGATCTTCGGTCTCCTCATCTGTGGAGCAGGCATGGGCACGGCTATGTTATAAATAGTCATGCACATGAAGGGACCAGCAGGCTGCCCTGGAGGAGAACTGGGAGCCCAGAGACCGGCGCTCCAGGCACAGCTCTGCCCCACCGTGACACAACCCTGGGCAGACTTCGTTTCCTCTTCTACAAAAGGACTGTTAAGTCACTGGGTGAGTCGTGTGGCCTCCCTGGGACTCCTGCTTCCTCATGAGTTGCATGGCCTGCTTGTGGCTCTTTGAGGTCTCCTCTTGCGTCTAGAGGCCCCTGAAGCTCCAATCCTAGCTAGAGCCCACCCTGTCCCAATGGTCTCCCCGCCCAACATATGCCACCGAAGACCCTGCAACCCTAGGGAACAGCATTCAGGTCCAGGGTGGGAAAGGAAATGCTTCTGGGCCATCTCCTCTTCCCTGAGGGCCTCCAAGATAAACAAGCAAACAGAAAGGGACCAAGAGCAAAGAAGCCATGGGCCTTAAAAACAAAATCACAAGACATACACTCTCCCAGCTAGCTGAGGGCAGGGCAGCCCCGTCGCCTACAGAGGGAACTTGGGGCACTTCCTGCCTGCGGTAGGAGCAGGGCTGGTCAGGATGTTGGTGGAGACAAGCCCCAGGCGAGGTGGGGGCTCTGACCACGTGTCAGATCACAGGAGGGGAGCAAACGCCTATTTCTGAGCAATGGTGAAGAGCTAGTGGCAGGTGACAAAACCAGGTGAGGACTCACAAACGGGCCCTGGGCTCCCAGGCATAGACAGTCTCCCTACTCTTACGTCTCCCACTTGCAGGGCACACCTTCCTCAACAAACTACCCACACCCACCTTCACTCAGGGGCCAGTTAAAGCCCATCCTTCCTAGACAGGGATCTAGAACTCACATGCCTGCAGGGGGGCTTGGGGGTGGGCCGGTCTGCCGAGGTTCAGGGCTCAGGGAGCTCAGCTCCGGTCCCTGCTGTTGGCTGAGGGTTCCGCCGAGCAGGGGCATAAAGAGTGGCAGCAGAACTTCCTAGTCATTAGAATGGAGCTCTGCTTTGCAGGAAGCTTCCTCCAGGGTCCCTCCCCACTATCCCTTCCGGGGTGACCTTCATCAGGAGGAGGGCTGGGCAGGAGCAAGCTGATAGGGCACACACCGCAGCCCGACCCCACCTCTCCCACTCTCCCTTTCTGCTGCCCACCCATAGACACTAACTGAGCACCTACTGCATGCCAGCCCCGTCTGGGAGACTACATGCATGGTGGCAAATGAGACACAGCTCTGTCTATGTGCTCTAACCCCGTGCTCCTCCCGAAGCAAGGGGCCTACGAAGGGCAAGGGCCAAAGGGGTCCTCCGCCTGTGAGCCTGACACCACCCCCATTCCACGGAATTCCACAGAAGGTCACTGAAGGTCACTGAAGGCCAGGAAGGAGCCTGGCTGGGCGTGCCCCCCTTGAGAGCAAGCCTATGCCTTCCAGGGCTGAGAGGGCCCCTGGGGGTTACACAGACTCTATGCAGCGCATGTCCCTGGGGCACCTACTGGGCACACGGCCCTGTGTCAGCCTGAGGGGACACGCGGGGGCCAAGACTGACATGGGGGTGGGGGGCTGCAAGCACACAGAGCCATCTCCCTCTGCGGGCTGCTGGAGGGGCTTCAGACGGTGACACAGAAGCCCAGGCCCCCTTGCCTGTGGGGCCGTCCCAGCCAGACTTGAGGAATGCCCATCCACTTTCATATTTCAAAGACCACAACGGTACCATTGGCTCACTGTCCCCAACCGACATGTTGACACGGAGCCAGGAGGTGACGGGGCATGGCGTGGAGGGGGGGTGCCCCCTGCCTCTGCCTCCTTTCTCCTGAGTTGACAGAGTTGACAGAAGGCGGGGACCTGAGGCACCGGTCTGAGCTGCTGACCTTTCACTCTCTGGCCCTGCCTGCCTGCCCCAATTTTGGCATCCTCCCTCCCCCAGCACCCTCGCCTCTGCCCCATTCTGGGGTCCAGTCATTCAAGGACCAAACTGTGGAATTCCAGGACAGCAGGGCAGAAGAGGGGTTGGGGACAGAGCAAGACTTGCAGGGTCATCCCTCACACGGCAGGAGTGATGGGGAGTGTCCTAGGGCTGAGGCCCAGAGAGATGCCACGCCTTGCCCAAAGTCACACAGCAAGGGGCAGCGCCTGGCCTGGAGCCTAGGTCTGTACCATCTTCTCAGACTTCAGGGGCTCGTCCAACTGAGTGGCCCCTGCTGGCTCCACTCCCGGCCTGGATGTCCAGGCCTGCTGTTCCTGCAGCTTGGAAACAGAGCCTGCTGGGGGGGGGGGGGGCTTGATGCAAAGGAGAAAACAGAAAGTGCCCGCTGATTCATATTTCTAAATGTCATGTTATTCCAGGAGCGTTCTCGCCTTGCCACCACCTTCATCCACCGCTCCCCCCCTTGCCATCTTGAAGGAGGAGTGGCCAGGGGAGGCGGGGGTGCTGTAAGACCAGGGGCTTACATCTCCGCCCTGCCCCCTAGGGGAGTGGAAGTGTGGGCACTGTGCTGGGAGCCTGGGAAACTGGGTTCAAACTCCTTCTGTGGAATTGGGTGCCTGGAGCCCCGAGCCCAGCTCCATCTCCATAGTACATTTCCCTCTGCAAAATGCCGGGGGGGGGGGGGTGCTTCCCAGGACCGGCTGCAGATCAGATTTGCCTGAAAAGAAAACAAAACAGAACAGACTCTCTCGGGCTGCACCCCTTGAGACTCTGATTCAGTAAGTCAGAGGCAAGCCTGGGGATCCATATTCGATCTGTGTTCTCTAACCCCTGCCCAACCCGGTGGCTCTGGTACAACACGGGGATGCTTGCAAAGCTCCCAGCAATGCACTTCCATCCACATTCTCATTTGTCTCAGGACTTATTTACCTCCTCCTCCGGGAGGCTCTCCCTGATTTACCCACCCCATCTGCCACCTCCAGTGCTCATCACTCCTGGCCCTGCCTCCTCACCCACGCTCATCTTACTGCTCCCAAAAGGCATTTAGTCATTTGTGCCTGTGTCTGCGTGTGTGTCCGCTGTGGGTTCAGTGAGGTGAATTTCCCATGCAGCATCCAGAAAGGTGCTCAGCCCTTGAGCCAGCGAGTCCCAAGCTCGTGGCCTCTGTGAACTCCCCCGGGGTGAAGTGTGCAAGCACTGAGCACAGGGCTTGGAAGAAGGGAGCAGTCAGAGGTTAATGCCAGAAGGTTCCCAGAGGGCCCCTGACTTCCCAGGAGGCCATGCGAGGTTTGGACACCTGACGCCCATCGAGTGCCTGTAGGCAGAGGACTTGGGCAAGCCTGGGTCCTCACGACGAAGAGGTGTTGCTCAGAGTTCTCCAGAACCTTTCAAATGATGCCAGGTGCTGTCCCGTAGGGAACGGGATTCCCAGGAAACAGAATTCCCCACAAACGGTTCCATGGGAGGGGCAGGAAGGGAGGGGCTGCTGACAGAGGCACATAGGGTTTCGGGGGATGCGAAGGGGGATCCCGAGGCTCTGCAATGCCAGGTGGTACTGGCGCCCCACGCCTAAAGAGGCAGGGGCAGACGGCATTGCCAGAGCCCGGTGGGAGCTGAGCTGCGGGAGAGCACCCCCCCCCCCAACAGGGCCATCACAGAGGGAGGCGGCCATTCCCAGAGCCACCGCAGCCCGGTAGAGAGACGCAAAGGGGCTAAAGACCCATCTTTCTCCTCCCATCCTCCCTTCTCATTCTGGTACCTTCCATTGGCCAAGCCCAGGCTACAGCCAGAGGCACCAAGCAGCCCCTCCTGGGATGCAGAGAAGGGCAGAGTTTTGCAGGTTGTTGAGTGGGTAGGAGGCAAGCAGAGAATAATCAGCTACTCAGGCAGCCTGGCACTCTCCCAGCTCCTCCGCACCCCCGCCCACCTTCTCCACTCTGCAGGGCTGGTGGGGGGACGTGCTTGACACTGCCATCGGAACACCGGCTCTCAGCCCCATCGCTGCCTCGAGCACACAGGGCGATGGCAGGAAGTCACCTCCCCGCATCAGGCCCTGCTCTCCTCATCTGTAAACCCCAGGGGCTAAGCTAGCCAGCCCTCTGCAGTCCTGACCTGAGTCTTTTCCCTCCCATGCCTTTCTAGAATGGAACCCTGCTCAGCGGCAGGAAAATAGGCTTGGAGAAGCAGGAAGCTTAGCAAATGGAAAATTAATTCTGGACGGTAAAGAGCAGAGGCTGTTGTTTGTGATGGGTAACTTACTCTCTGTGTCAAACTGTGTACTGTGAATATCAGTGGGATGGCAAGGAAACTCAGATCTATTGCTTCGCGTTTAATCTGCTCCCCGCGTTGGAGCAGGGAGAGGGAGGCGGAGGAAGACTACCACTTTAATCACAGGCCCAACTCGAGATGTCAAGCTGCTCTCGGGTGTGTTAGCAAAATGATGTTGTATTATTGGCTTCCCAGACAGCGCCGCAACTGCAGCTCTATCCGCCGAGCCATAAATTAGCACACATACTTTACGCTCTTCAGGTAAAACCAGTAATTTAGCTGAAAAACACACATGCACGCATGCAGAGCTTGGGGGGTGGGGCAGGGTGGCGCTTAGGGGAGGGGGCTGCTCCCCTTGAACAGGGAAGAGCTAAAAACCTGCAAACTAGAGTGAAATGACACGGCGGCGGCACCTCCTGTCATTAGCGTGTAGGCTCGTGGTACAAGCCCCGAAACAGCCCACCTTCCCTTCTACCTGCCTCTGTGCCTCCCCCCACCACCCCTTTTCGCCATGAACCGTAAATTACATGCTGACACCTTTAATTTGTGCAAAGTATGCCTGGCTGCGCCTGGCTCCGGCAGCCGGCTGCTATAATAAGGTCAATCTATATTCATTGTCGCAGCCCTTGATGTGCCAGATAACACAGGCAGGCAGCGCCGTGGTGGCTTCTCCAGGTTGGGGGGGCACGGGGGTGCCTGCTGCTGCTCAGCACGGCCTGGCACCGCTTGGCTCATCACTTATGCATGGTATGAGCGATGTTGTGATTTAGCTAATCACCATCAGGTATTCATCCTACTGCTGCCTGGAGATGGCCGCAGCGCTTGCCGGCCTGCCCGAGCCAGGGGAAGAGACCTCCCACCAGCAGACACCAACGAGAGGCCGCCCGGTGGGTCTGACAGTCCTAGCTCCGCTGTGGTCCTTGGTAGTTGAGGATTCAGGACTATAGAGCCCTTACCTGGTGGAGGAGAAGTTGTCGGGGTGCCACGGGGTGGGGGGACAGGGGCAGGGGCGCAGATGTGGGCTGTCCCGGGATCCTGGGCCCCAACCAGGGGTGGCTGTCTCAGTGATGGCTCACACAGCATGAACCCAGGCACTGAAGTCCTAGGGTTCTGGATTCTAATCCCAGCTCTACCTCTTGCAAGCTGTGAGAGCTTCAACAAGTCGTTTTACCTCTCTGGGCCGAAAGGACCAGCAATTCCAACCCTGACAGGGAGAACGTAAGGATACTAATCTATGAATATGGTTGCTGGTGGGTTGGTCAACGGCAACTCTCATCATTCAGAGGCCGAGTGGGCCTACCACAGAGGCTGTTGGGTGAGTGTGAACTTTCAGGTGGGGAATTCAGAACCAAAAGTTGGCTAAAGGAGGGGCTGGGCCCAATGGCTGAGCCACTTGGTCGAGACACTTTGCAGATCCTGAAATGTTTATGCTGAAGAAGATTCAACCACACTGAAGAAGCAGGAATCCATGACTGGGGAGGGCCACAGGGGCAGAAGTGAACTAAGTTCTAGACCATAAAGGCTGGAGGCAACAGACGAAGCACAGGAGGGGAAGGGACGTGCAGAGGGACCAGCCAGACCCTTCCTGCTAGCAGTGACAAATGGAAGACAGAAAGAAAATGAATCCATCCAAGGCAGTGCAGGCAGTGAGCGGGGGTCCCAGCGGGCTTCTGCCTTTGTAGTTTTGCCTGCTGCCCTCAGGACACATGACCGCCTATCTCCTGGGGGCTGCCCTTGGGATGACACTTCCTAGTGCTCAGTTAGGAAAGCGCCACAAGGTCCCCCGCTTCGTCCACACCCTGGTGAGCAGAGGGGACACAAGACTGAATTCAAAGGCCTCTGGCTGATCCTCGTTTTCTTTATTTGCACACTGGAGCCCAATAGCATCTGTCCCAAGTGGGCCAGATGAGGACCCCTTTCCCCCCAATCAAGGAAGGGGGTCACCTCGTCCTGCTACAACACAAGCAGCCAGGCTAGACCCTGCGGCGACCTGGAACCACGCGAGCTCATCCGGTGCCACACCGAGGCTTCTTCCCAACGCCTGGTAAAATCACCTGCCCTGTCCCACCTCTGGCCGCGCCCCAGCTCCCGCCCCCAGGCCAGCACACCTCCCCGAGCCTCACAATGTCTCACAATGACCGAAGCCCCTGTGCAACGAGCGCTTGCCAAGTTGGTGCTCAATCGCCCTCGAAAAGAGCGCAGGTCTTACCAGTGAAAGTTGGACAGAGCGGAGGGCGGGGCCTCCCTGGGCCAGCCGGGCCAAGAACCTCCCACCGCCACCTGGTGGGCTCGCCTGGCTGGGCACCCCCGCCCATCAGCGGCAGATGAGGCGCTACCAGGAGCCAGCCGCCTGACGGGGCCTGGGGCTGGGCCCTCACCCCGGTCCCAGAGCATCCTTATCATTCACTAGCTGGTGACCCTGCCGCCATTTGCAGCTGAGGAACCAGGAGCAAGGAAGTCGTGGGGCTGGCGCGTTCCTTTGTAGAGCAGGATCTGAGCCCCGCCCAGAGACAGGCCTATCCAGCAACCTGTCCTCAGCACCGGGGACTGGGGGCCCTTCATCCCTAACACCCCATTTCCGAAGTTCTTGCCCTAACTGGCTGTCTCCCTACACACCGCTTCCCCACCCCCTCCCCAGGGGAGGTTGTTGTCTCTTCCATGTCCCACATCTCCTAGGGCTGGGAGGCGAGGTAGGTGCCCTCTGACTCCCCTCCTCCTCCCTCCGAACACCCCAGCTCCCGGGAATTCCATGCCACGTGACTGCACCTCCCACCAGCATCCTTGTGTCAGGGTCACCACTGCCCCCTGGGGCACACCCCTCATCCACGGCAGCCGTAATTGGTCGCCCGCTGGCTTCCTCTCCACTCCCACTGGGCAACTTCACATCCATTTTGAGGATCCATCCATCCAATGGGGGGGGCCTCTCTGTTCCTCCAGCTGGCTGGCTCCAACCATCCGATCACCCAGCAGCCATGGGCATCAGACCCCGACCTTGCCATCTCCACAATACCCACTTCAAGCCCCCCACGTGGGACCACCGGCTACCAGCCATCCTTCCAGATCACCCTCCCTCAGCCTCACTGAGCCCTCCGGCCACCAACCACTGCTATCCCGGCATCAGTACACATCCGCTGCCCTCACGTCCCCAGGCACCCTCCTCCTCCCTCCTGCACACTTAGAAGCCGTGCCCAGGCTTGGTGCCATCCAGCCACACAGCTGCACAATGCCTGCACCCTTC
This sequence comes from Spilogale gracilis, assembly GCA_004023965.1. Lineage (NCBI taxonomy): Eukaryota > Metazoa > Chordata > Mammalia > Carnivora > Mephitidae > Spilogale > Spilogale gracilis. The sequence goes on along the minus strand of PITA01015088.1, from coordinate 11,998 downwards.
AGAAGAACATGGCTGGAGAAAAAGCAAACTGACCATCCTCTAAATTGATGGCCTCAGACTTCAAAGGAATACTGCCGCCGAGCCCGTCTTGGCTGGCAGGACCCCCTTCTCCCAGACAGATACCTTGTCTTTTCTCCTCTCCACACACCCCTCACCACCCTTACCCTTAGCGGCCTCGGGCTTTGCTTGGAAGATAGCAGCAATCAGAGAGAACTCCCTCATCCTCCCATCAGGGAACCGGCACCCCTCCCGTACCCGCACACCCCCTCCCTCCCAGGGAGTGGACGGAGGCCACTGCTTTGCCCACGGCCCCCATCCCACATGGGACCTGGATCCCACCTTGCTCACCTGCTCCAAGACCTAGGTGTCTCCTCTTTCTGCACCTCCTCTTCTCCCCCGAGTCACCCTGGACAGTATGCACATGGTCTAGGACCCCCTGTGATAAATAATCAAGCTCCACTCAGTCCATCACCACACCTCTCCCCAGCTCCCATCCTGGCTTTCCTGCTCCCCTGCCCTGCAGAACAGCACATGCTAGAGAATGGGCTGCAGCTCCTGTCCCCATCTCTCACTGAGCATTGCATGCCCGCCACTAGAGCCCGGCTCCTGGGCCCCCAGGCTGGGAACTGACCAGCAGTGGAGGCTGACCAGTGGGCAAGAGCAGGGGGAGGGGAGCTCAGGGGCAAAGGAAGGACTCTCACTGGGAAGGGCCTCGGGCTCCATCAAAGACATTGGCCATTTCCTGTAGCCATCTTCAGATTTGTGTTTTAGAAAGGATGTTCAGGTGGCGCTGGGTAGGAGACCAATCAGGAGGATATGGAAGGGGTCCAGCGGAGAAATCAGGGAGGCCTGAGTCGGCCAGACGGCAGAGACAGAGGAATGTAGAATCAGTGTCAGGACTAAGGCATCAAGCGTGTCCAGCATCCATATGGAACACTCCTTATCCCCCACACTTTCCCATCATGACAGAGACCAGACTGGGTGACCGTCTCTCTCCACCACCCCTAGGGGCGGGCACCCCGCTCTCAGCCCTGCCCCCACTTGCTCCTCCTGCTGGCACGTGGTAGGCATTCCGTGGACACTCGGTTGAGGAAAGGGTGGACCACACAGTGGCAAGACCGGCCAGCATGGAGCAAAGGGCCGGGTCAAGGAGGTGTGAATGCTGACCTCAGAGCTCAGACTCTATCAATACCCGGGAACCCCCTGGAGGGAGGTGAGAACAGCGGTGGCACGGCCAGCTCTGGTGTGAGCTCAGCCCATCCGACAGCTGGGGAAGATGAATCAGAATAGGGCAAGACTAGAGGGGAAGACTGTCCCCAGCCAGCTCGGATCCTCCAGGTAAGGAAAGATGAGGCCTGATCTTGGAAAGAGAACTATAAAGAAAGGCCAGCCTTAGAAATACCAAGCAGGTAAGATTGGTGACGCAGGAAACTGAAATATAGTTAATTGGTTGGTGGCTCAGGCAGCTGGGGAGATGGGGCCGTCGGTGGGGTGGGCTGTAATGACCTTCATGGGATCGTGTTGAGTTTCAGTTCCCTGCGGAGCATTCTAGGGAGGAGATGCACGGGTCTGACACTGGATGTACAGGCGGGGTGCTCAGGGTGGGATGGCCCAGGACTAGAGATAGAGACTGGGGAGCCATCTGCGAGGAGAGGCAATGCCCTCAATGGCATGAAGATCAGCGTGTCACCCAGAAAGCTCACACCAAGTGAGAAGGCAGCAGCTCCAGGACAGAGCCATGGAGACTGTCTGCCTTTGAAGGTCAGTGGAGAGAAAGTATCCACAAAGATACAGGCGAAGAAAGAAATCAGAGGAACCTAGTACAGAGTGGTATCCCAGATACCAAGGAAGAAGGTTCGGGAAGGACTAGTGGTCATGGGGGGAGCAGCAGCAACGGGTCTGGTTGCCTGAAGGTCGCTATGACCTTGCCAAAGCATTAGCATCGAACCAGGGGTGGAGGGAGTCACACTGCTGTGGGCTGAGGAATGCCAAGGCAGCTCGAGTCTTAGTTAATAGCTTTGTTATAATCGTTGCACCTCCTTCCTCCAAAAAGAAGCAATTTCTCAACTGTAAAACAGAGATGGCAACAAATCAAAAGATACAGCATAGGCAAAGGATCTAGAGTGAGGACAGCCATACAGGGCTGGTCAAAACAGATTAGGTGTCCTCGCTTCTCATGTTAACAGGCATATAGCCAACAGAGCTGTTAGAACAGGAAATTAAAATTCACGTGCTGACATATACACAAAACACTGAAAGCTGGGACTTGAGCAGATAATCGCACCACCATGTCCCTAGCAGCGGAGCTCCAGACAGCCAAAAGAAAAAGGAAGAAAGAAAGAAAGGGAGCCACCCAAGCAGCCATCGACCAATGCATGGATGCACAGAACGTGGGTCACACGTCCAGGGGGATACCGCTGAACCTTAAAAAGGAAGGCCCTCCTGACCCAGCCGCAACATAGAACCTGGAAGACATTATGCTAAGGGACACAAGTCGACCACAAAAGAGGGAATAGTGTCTGGTTTCTCTCATAGGAGGTGCCTAGACTAGTCCAAATTCATCGAGACAGAAAGTAGAATGGCTGTAGCCAGGGACCAGGGGTGGGCAGGCTGGGGAGCTAGGACAGAGTTTCAGTTGGGGAAGATGAAAAGAATTCTAGAGGCGGGCGGTGCTACTGCTTGCACGATATAAATGTACTTAAACACCACTGAACCGAACATTAAAAATGGTTAGAATGGTGAGTTTTATGTTGTATATATTTTACCACAATAAAAAAAAGGGTACAAAGAGAAGAAGAATATATATTATAGTGTGGGCTTAATAAAATGACTAGGATTGAGTATTTCATTATGTTCTGAGCTTCTCGGTAACCAAGACATAAAGGGAAACTTTTGAGGCGTGATGTTTAATAAGTGGAAAAAGTCATTATGGCAAGAGATTTCAAGTCTACCCACCCACCGGTGCCAGCCAGGACTGGACGGGAGCAGGCATTTGTGGGAGAGAGTCTTACAAGAGGCGACAATAAGATCAAAGACAAAGCAGAATACTGACAGCGTACAAAGACATATTCATCACGGAGCCATTTCTGGCGGTGAGTCTTGAAGAAACGGGAGAGAAAAATCAATAAAACCTCACTCAAAAAAAGTCTTTCCAGTGGGAACGAAATTAACAAGGTCTAGATGTGAGGATTTCCAAGATGGGACTTAGAATTCCCAAAAAACAAGCGTGTTCAACTTGGTGGTACCTGGAGGACTTCCCGGGGAAGGCATTCAGGAGGCAATCTGCTGCCAAGCTCAGTGCAGAGGTCCACTCAGTGGAGGTGCGGTCTGAATATCAGCAGCACAGAGCTGCTGTCTAAAGCCCCAGGCAGGAATGCAATGGCCAGGGGGGACATGGATTTCCAGGAAAGGCTGTCCCATGATCACGCTCACTTCCCCAGGACCCACCCACGGATGAAGCAGCAGGCAGCCACTGGCAGCACAGGAGGGGAACAAGAACTCGTGTCCTCCTTCTGTCAGCGTACGCCATCGCCCTGGGGCCCTTCGCTGTGCCGGAGAACGAACGCAGTACTGGACATCAGAAGCCGCGGGTCAGAATCTCACGTGGACACCTGTGTTGTCGTGGCCTTCAGTGACTCACACATGCTCTTGCAACCTCTCTGAGCGATGACAACAATTTCGCCATCCCTCTCTTCCCTGCAAGGTTATTGGGAGCAGAAGGGTGGCTGAAGAGGCTTTGGCCCAAGCCTACCCCATCTTCTCTCTCCCTCGTCACCATCTCAGATCGTAGTGCACAAAGAAAGAGTGCCCCCTGCCCCGTGCGAAGGCTGCTAGTCAGGACCTACCCCTAGTGGGGTTATCAGCTGGGATGAGCCCCAGGACAGGAGAATGTCCCTTGTAAACCACTGATAGGCATGAGTGACCATGTGACTGTGCCCCAGAGATCCCAGCTAGCAATGCAACGGGATGCCCTTCACCAAGCAGAGGAGGCAAGGGAATTCTGAAACTGAAAGTAGTGAAAGCCTTTAACAGCGAGATGACTGCTGGGCATTAAGAAGGGACTGGGAAAGATCGGAGGTTCTGAAGCATGCCCGAATTCGCACGGCACCCAGGGGCCCTGGCCAGGCCTGGGGGGGCCCCTCCCCGTGAGCAGCCCAGGGCGCTTGACTTAGGAGAAGCTGCAGAGCCCAGCCCTGCACGACCCTGCGGGGCCACGCTGGCAGGACCCCATCAGACACATCAGCTCGGAAAACCGCAGCCTGGATGTCTGTGCTCAGCAATCATGTGTTTAAAAAGCAATAAGACTAAATGCTTTTCCGTTTCCCCTTTGAGAGACCATGTATGATAAATGATAGGCAATTTCATGGTTGGAGTTTCAATTTCCGAAAATATTAGTGCTATTCCCCAAGCTCCACTTCCAAGATAAATTCCTTTTGGCAGCCTCCTCCGTTGTCTCCTAATTCCCTGATTCTGAATATGTTTGGAAGTCGGATGTAAATTCCGTGGGCTCAGCCCCAGCATCCCCCGGCCTGGTGTGCACTGGGAAGGGGTAACCCAACTGCCATTTTTGCAGGTTCTCTCACATTTGCTTCAAGTCCTGGGGCATTTACGAAGCACCTCTGGGTCTCCCAGCCCTGTGCTAAGTAGTATTACAGTGGTTTTAAGGAAGCTACAATCAACCATTCGATCAACAAACACAGATGGTGCATCTGGTCTCTTTAAGCTCGAAGCAAGAACACTAAGCCATACAGTTCCCCTCTAACACCTTGTGCTAGCTCCATACTGTCTCCATTTCACTTCTGGGAAAACTGAGCCTCTGAGCCACCCTAGTAAAAGAAGAATGGACTACTCAGTAGACAGGGCAAGATGAGAGATAGTGAATGTTTACTGAGATCCTGTGATGGGCCAGGCTCTGGGCCGAATGCTAGTCCAACCCTCAGCATAGGAGGCTAAGCTCTTTCTCCTTATAAAACTCAAAGTAGGTGTTATTATTCCCATTTTATAGATGTGGAAACTGAGGCTCAGATGGGGCCAAGCAACTTACTCAAGGGTTCTCATTCTGTTGGACCGCACTGCCTCTCCTGATGTCACAAGGCCACACGGTATCCCAACAGCCGTTTCCAAGCCATGGGAGAACCCTTGTTTAAAAACATCAGAACAACAAACGAGCCTGTAGGAGACTAAACTACCTTTGCCCTTTTATCTCCCATTCCTCACTACCGTCAGCCTGTGCTAACTCTAGGCTCCCTCCTAAATTTCTCAGGCTGGTGTCCTCAGTGTGTCACCGACACCTAGGCCCTATGACCTGCTTTCTCTCCTGTTGCCATCCTCTCTTCCCCACCAAGCCCTCAGCTCAGCTTAGACCCACATAACCGCCTCTTCTCTCTCTACCATCTACTCACCAACAGACTGGAACAAGATAGAACAGACTAGAATAGGGTAGAATAGGGCTCACCAGATGAAAATGGAGTAGAACAGATTCAAACAGGTCTGAACAGAAGAGAGTGCCGTAGAATAACAGGGCTACGGCCCGCCGTTCTACAACTAGGTGAAATGAAGTTCATTCCATCCATTCAACACTTATTTATCAGGTGCTAATCTGTGCTAGGTAATAAAGAAGCAAACATGGTCCCTTCCCTCCCAGAACATACCGTCCGGTGAAAAGGACGAAAAAAGATATAATAAGCACTAATAAATACATGATTACAAATTATGAGCTTCTACGAAATACCATGAAAGAAAGGGTGGTATGGCCATGATGAAAAATAACAGGATGAAAGTAATAATATTAATAATAGGAAGGTCAGGACAACTGAGACCTAAAAATGAGGAGGAACCGAGACACTTGAAGAACTAGGGAAAAGCATTCTAGGCAGGGGGAAGAGTATGTATAGAACCCCAGAGGCAGGAACGTCTGGCCTTTTCTGGGAACTGAACGTTCAGTATGAACAGAGTTCAGGGTGCGAGGCCCACGGTGACAGGACAGCCGGGGCGCCCACAGGCATGCGTGCGGGAGGGGTTGGCTTTCATCCTGAGTACAGTGAGAGACCTCTGAAGGGAGTTGCATGCCTCCTCCTTGGCTGGTGTCAAGGAATGACTTAGGGCAGGGGGACTGGGGAGGCATCTCGGGAGGTCATCCAGGTCATGGTGCTTCCTTCGCACAGAGGGACAGTGGCACTAGAGTAGGAGAGTAGGAGAGGCAGCCGACTGGAGAAATATTCTGAAGGTAAGTCCAGATGCCGAATTTGCAGAAGTTTTAGACCTGGAGTGGGCAGAAAGGGGGGATCTAAAGGAGCTGCTCTGGTTTGGCTTTCTCTTTCCTGAGATGAAGCTGGGAAGAGATGTTCCGGGAAGGAAAAAATCAAATTTCCTTTTGGGCATCCTGAGGTTCAGATGCCTGGGTCGTGTCCAAATAGAGATGCCAAGTAGATCTGGACATACAAGTCTGGGGCTCCGAGGAGAGTCTGCGCGGGAAATATCAATCAAGGACTTGTCAGCATATGAATACCGTGCTCTGCCTAGGGATCAGATAGAATCACATATGCAGCAGTGCAGCGCAGAACTTCATTAAAGCACATCCCATAGACTACTAGCCTTGGGACCCCTCCGGATGTTTATTGAATGTACACAGTTCTGAGCCCCCTGGCCCCCGCGATAGGTCTGTAGGGGCGGGCGCAGGAGCCCACCTGTTTAGCAGTCACCCGGGAGTGTTTGCATCTGTCTAACGAGTGTGAAACCCCGGTCTACAGACACAAGAGAGGGCACTACCCTTCTCACTGAGAAACGAGGACATTTGCACCTCAAGAAGGAGAAACCAGCAAAGGTGACACAGAAAGAGTAGCCTGAGAAACAGGAAGAATCAGGAGAGGCTGGTGTCTCAACTAGATGAAACTAGATAAACTAGTTCCGATGAGAGCGGAGGGGTGTCAGCATCGCGCGGCCACTGGGCCCGACTCTGCTCAGCATGATGAGCACCGGGCAGCCCCCCCACATTTGGCAAGGCTTATGCCTCTGGGCAATGCTGGGTCCAGCCAGAGGGGAGTGGGGCGAGAACTGAGCGGGTCAGAGGAGGACACTTTGATGAAAAAGTGGGGGAGTGGAGTGGGTGACAGCAAGACAGCAATGAATGTTTGGGGATGGAGCAAATTTCACACGTGATTTTTATCCTCTCGGGTAGCAGCCCCAGGGGGGCTCTGGCTGAGGAAAGTGGACGTCTGGTGGTCAGGCATTTCTCTCCAGGTCCCAGGATGGCTTCCTTTTCCCACCTTCCTCCCAGCAGACTCAGTATCCCTCTCCCACCCCTGAGAAAACACCCTGATGCCCCAACTCCCTCCCTCAGGCTTGTCCCAGCTGCTGTCTCTCCCCTCTCCTCCCAGAGCCCTTAACAGGCTGCAAACAGCTGCTCTAGGAGCCAGAGTTCTCACTGCCCCCTGCGCCCCAGGCCTCACCTCCAGGAGTGAGTTGCTGAGGTTGCAATTTCTTATAGACACACAGCATGGGTCATCCTGACCACCCGCCAAGATGCTGCCTGATGGACCCAGAGCCCTGATTCTCAATAGGGTGAGGTTATGAAATGGGCACCTTTTGAAAGACGCATTCAACTTTCATATTCATAAAACAGAAACTGAAAACCTATTGCTTTCATAACGCAAACCTCAAAAAGCAACCCAGCAACATTTCCTTACTGGTGAGGCTCTTGGAAACAGAGATTTTTTTCAACTGGGGACAAACCGCTGGGGGATCTTTCAGAATCAAAGTCCGTGAGATGTTTATGTTTTTCAAAAGGTTAAATACTACCGGAAGGAAGGCGGTGACAGGAGTGAGCCCCCACCCCCCACCCCACCCCCGGCTTCCCCCCAGGTCTGAATCTGATTCTGTTCCTAGTGTACTCCCCCAGCCCACGTCCAGGAGGGGCCACACACCTCGGAAGACCTGAGGAGCCCCTGTCATCCATCTGGAGGCAAATTCCTGGCCAGGAGCAGCCGGGAGAGACTTCACAGAAGTCCCTGAACCTCTCGAGAAGAATCTGCGGCAGCAGAGGGATTTTCCCCAGGAGAGCAAATGACAACAGAGCGCCCGTTTGTTTTCGATGCAGGAAGGAGCCTGAACATCTGCTCCAAGAAGCCACTTGAAAGATAATCAGGCAGCAATGTTGGCAAACAGCTGTGTAGCAGGCAGGGAAGGGGGCGGCCAGGAGTTGGGAGGGTAGGGGGAGTGGGAGGAGGGAAGTCAATGCCTGAGCTTAGGCGCAGCCAGGGGCCCAGGAACCCTGCTGTTGGCTGGGAAAGCCCCTGGCCCGCCCACGGCCCGCCCACGCCCACGGCCTCGCCCCGCCCACGGCCACGCCCACTCCCCGCCCACGGCCACGGCCCCGCCCTCCAGCGCTCAGGGGGACCTTCTGCCCGCTGGGGAGCTGCTCACTGCAAGGCGGGGGGTGGGGGGCCTCCCCGCGGGCCCCCCACCCCCCGCTCTGTTGAGAGTCCCCATTGGGTGGTCCTCCTGGAGAAATGCTGGGTTTGTTCCGGATTTCTAGGATGGGACTGACACTGTGGAATGTTTCCCGCACCTGTGATCCTGGGAAGACACGAGGGTTAAAGAAACCCCACCCTCACCCCTTTTTGTTCCAGAAAAAGCCATTGCTGTTCACTACCATCCTTCCCCACATGACTTAGGCGGGACTCAACTCGGCCGCCTTGTTAACAGAGACAGAGCAGACACAGATCCTCCAAATTCCCATTCTTTGTCTTGTAAATGAGTCGCTACTAAATTTCACACACGTGGTTTTTAACCTCTCCGGCAGCAGCCCCAGAGGCCTCTGGCTGAGGAAAGTGGACATGCTGGTGGTCAGGCGGTTCTCTCCAGGTCCTAGGATGACTTTCTTTTCCCACTTTCCTCCCACTGTAGTCAGTATCCCTCTCCTACCCCTGAGAAACCCCAACTCCCTCCCTCAGGCTTGTCCAGTTTTGTCCCCACTGGTCAAATGAAACACAATATTTACCAACTAAACAGTTAAATTTCTTTCATTTGCCTAAGCTCCCCCTGGATGGGAAGCAACCCCTCAACCAGAATACAACCCTTCCTTAACTAGCTCTCTGCCGGGCTCAGGAAAAAGCAGTCTCCTATCTACTGTGTCTTTTCAGTGGAGTCCCTCCTGAATGAAGTCTGTGTTTGCTCTTTGCAGAATGTGAAGGTCCCCGAATCACCTCCTGAAGTCCGCTTGCTCAGCACCCAAAGTGCCATCATAGGAACCACTCTTTGGGACTAAGAGCCGACACGAAACCTCAGAACACCCAGAATTCTATATGCCACTCACCTATCGGGCAAGAAGCAAATCACTACTCAGGGAGCTCATAATGGGAGTCAAGCTCTGCAGAGTTTGGTTCAACAACACCTATGCCCAGGACCAGGCAGGATGGGGGTCCCTGAGCCCCAGTACCTGCACACTTTTCCTTCCAAAAATATGTTCAAGTAACCCACAGAAGGGCAATAAAAAGAGAACGGAGAAACAAAAAGCAGAGGCAAAAAACAAAACAAAAAAACAAAATCACAAACGTAAACTTTGACATATCAATAATTAAATTAAATGTAAATGGTCTGTATTCGTCAGTTAAGAGACAACAATTAGCAGGGTGAACTAAAAAGCATCACCCAACTGAATGCTGTCACAAAACATTCACTTCAAATGTGACATAGGAGGATTGAAAGCAAAAGAAAGGAAAAGGAGATATCATGCAAGCACTAATCAAAGGAAGGTTAGAGTGGCTATATCAATAAGCAGTTAAAGTTGGCTTCAGAGTAAAGAAAATTACCAGAGAAGGAGAGGGACATTATATAATGATAAAAGAATCGATCCACCACAAAGACCTAGAAATCCTAAATGTGAATTCATCAAGCAACAGTGATGCAAAATATGTAAAGAAAAAGCTTCTAGAACTAAAAGGAGCAATAATCATCTTCACAATTATAATTAGAGACTTAAATACCCCTCCTTCAACAATTTATATACAACTAGACAGAAAACAAGCAAGGATATAAAAGAGCTCAACACCATCAGCCGTCAGGTGCTCTCACCAACTTTTACAGAACACCCAATGATAGAAAATAATACGTTATTTTCAAGTGCCCATAGAACATAAATCAAGAAGGCTATAGAACAACCATCAAATCTGAAACAGTTGAAATCATACAGAGTGTATTCTCCAACTGCAATAGATATTAGTAACAGAAAAATAACAGAAAAATCTCCAAATACTCTAAACCAAATACCACACTTTTAATAACCCATGGGGCAAAGTGGAAGTCTCAAGGGAAACTTAAAAACACATTGAACTGAATGAAAATGAAAATATAATACATCACAATTTGTGGGACACAGATAAAGCCACGCTAAAGGGGGAATTTATGGCACTAAGTGCACACATTAGAAAAGAGGAAAAATCTCAAATCACTAATCTGAACTCCCACATCAGAACCTCAAAAAAGAAGAGTAAAATAAACCCAAGCCAAGCAGAATGAAGGAAATAACAAAGATAAGAGTAAATTTGATGAAAATGAAAACAGAAAAATGGAGAAAATGAATGAAACATGGAACAGTTTCTTTTAAAAGATCAATAGAATTGACAGATTTCTAGAAAAACTTACAAAGCAGAAAAAGAGAAAAAAAAACATAAATTACCAATATCAGAAATGAAATGGGGAGTATAACTACAGACCTTGAAGACATCAAAAGCATAGTAAGAAACACTAAAAGTCTACCCATGTAATTTGAAAACTTAGATGAAATGGACTAACTCTTTTAAAAATACAAACTACTATAATTCACTTAATATGAAATAGATTATTTGAATAGTCCCATAATCTGTAATTATTTCAAAAAACTGAATTCATGATTTTTTTTTAAATCCCCAAAAAGAAATCTTCAGACCCAGATCTGTTTGCAGGAGAATTTTACCAAATGTTTAAAGAAGAATTGACACAAATTCTATACAATTCCTTCCTGAAAAATGGAAGAAAAGGGAACTCTTTCCAAATGTTTTATGACACTAGTAGTACTCATTTACCAAAACAGACAAAGATACAATTATTCCTTATGAATATAGATGTAAAAATCCTAAACAAAATGTTAGTAAACAGAATTCAGCAATACATAAAAGGAATTATACACCATGACCAAAGGCAGTTTATCCCAGAGATGTACACTGGTTCCATATTTGAAAATGAATCAATGTAATCAACCTTATTAACAGATTAATAAGAAAAAGTATATGATCATATCAATTGATACAGGAAAAGCATTTGATGAAATTTAACAAAAATTAAAAATAAGAATAGAGCAGTAACTTCCTCAATTTGATAAAAAAGCATCTGAAAACCACCTTCAGCTAACATACTTAGTGGTGAAAGAGTGAATTCTTTTCCTGTAAGACTGAAATTATCTGTGCTCACCACTCTTATTCAGCATAGCTCTAGAAGTTGTAGCCAGTGCAATAAAGCAAGAAAAAAGAAATAAAAATCAGGCAGATAAAAGAAAAACTGCCTCTATGTGCAGATAACATGATTGTTTATATAGAAAACCTCAAGGAATCTATAAAACAAACAAAACCTCCTAAAACTTAATACAGGATTCGAGATAAATATATAAAATCTATTCTATTTCTATATACCAGCAATGAACTCATAGATAACAAAATTATAAAAACAATACCACCTGTAATTGCTCCCCCCACAAAGGGATACTTAGAGTGTAAATATAATAGGAGTTATATGCTGAAACTATACAATGTGGATGAAAGCAATCAAAGATAATAAATGGAGAAACATGCTGTATTCATGGATAGGATGACTCACCATGGTAAAACTGTCAATTCTTCCAAACTGATTACGGATTTAACACAATTCCTATCACAATCACAGCAAGATTTTGTTGTAAACAAGACTATTCTAAAATTTATATGGAAAGACAAAAAATGAAAATAGCTAAGACAATTTTTAAAAAGAA